>CM056603.1:2986892-3041892 GCA_029721355.1 Tegillarca granosa
AAGATCCTCTAATGACTATTAAGGTAAATAAAGATAGAAGGGCTTTGAGGGGCTTTAAGACACCTTTAAAGATCTTTACGGACATATTTAACGATCTTTAAGGATCCTTAAAGAGTATATAAGGAGGAGGTTGGTCTTGTAAAAAACTGTATCACAAACTTTTATGTCGTTCATCAAAGAATACTTAAAACAATCTTTAGCGCCTAAAGAATAAAACCGCTAATTTTGATGTTTTGTATCGTGACGTAAGTCAAACATCTAAGACGTTATCTTATTTGTGCTGTCCGATTAATTTAAACAGGTAAATCGAATTTGATTTAAAAACATTAACTAATTTATTTATTTATTTATTTTTTTTTTTTGCAAAGAATTATTTGATTTTCCATAAATATTCTTTAAAAAAAGCAAATCTGAACATTTGAATCATCAACAGTTTTTAGGCTTGAATAATCCTCAATTACAACTAGGTTTTCAATCTCTAAATTTTTCGACTATATGCAGCCTTCCACTAATGAGACGCAGTTAAAAATGGAATAAGCAAACTCGACATTGGAAGACAAACACACATTCCGCATTAGGGAACTAAACACATTTTTTAAACAATTAATACAATATTCTTGAACTTACGTTTTATTCAGGAAAATATCGAGAGATAGATGATGGAGTTTGTTCTTGGAGAGTGTGTGACGAAAAGCAGTACGTTAACGCTGAAAAAATAACGTTTCTTGCAAAATCAATTGATACTGTTGTATTGACTCTGGAACTTTTGACAGTTGGGAATATGAGTGAACAAATACTTGCAACAAGTCAGAATGCAGAACACACCATCACCACATCTACGCCAAAATCAACAGAACAACAAGGTAGTGTAAAAAAGCAAAATCCACATATATTCCAGTTATTAATAATTTTCACAAGTGATGATCAAATAAAAGTAGTTTTTCTGATGAATTCATTTAATTAATTATTACAGCATAAATATATATATATGTTTTTTTTTATTTATAAAGTTAAAAATGTGTCTTCTAATGGTATTTAATGTTAAGGCTATATAAAGGATTGAAATCAAAAATAGATTAATATATTTTCTAAATAAATCTGTTTATAATTGGTTTAATCTACTTGCTTTCTATAATGTTGATACGTTTTTCAGTTACCTTATAAATAACACGTATTAAAGTCAATGCGTGGACACTATCCATATGCAAGTAAAACCAATATACAAAACTCAGAAAAGCACAATTTTTATGTTTTTCACTTTTACCTCTATTTAGGTATGAGTAAACACACACACACACACACACACACACACACACACACACACACACACTGCAAACTTTAGCCACATACATGCAACTAACATCCACTCACAAACAAACACACACATACACACACTAAGCTAACTCATCCCCCACACACACACACATGCAAACACCTTTCATTCTGTAAAAAACATACAATGTAAGATGAATAAATTATATTTGTATATTGCTACCCCTTACTACTTGTATATACTATATAGATTATTGAATATTACTTGTAAGTTCATGCCATACACTGTTTAAATGGTACTCTTCGTCACTTATAAATGTATGTGTAAAATACTAGCAAATTTGTGTTAAGGTATGTAATTTTTTGCAGAATAAAAGAATTTAAAAAAAGAAAGTATAAAAGTTTATATAAATATTTTACAGGCCATTTTTGTGCGATTTGTAAAAAATCATAAGTGTGCGCATAATACATCTCTGTTATTATTATTTTTTTATCAAATTAAATCCTTTTTAAAGCCAACTGTTCAAGTGTAATGGAAAAATTGCTTATTCTATGGTAAAAAAATTGCCAATTACTTATACCCTTGAATAATTTGAATATGTACAGACAATTATTTATATATTTTTCACCATTAACCTTTTTTATATAACTTTCTTGCACAGTTTTAAGCACTCGGATAGATTAGAGTCAAGGCGTTTAAAATTAGCACCATAAAATATTTTTTCTTTTTCTTTTTCTTTTTTTTTTAATTTTTCAGTCGTTTTTAACTAGAATAGGTATAAGACGCTTTTGTTTCAGGAAAAAACTTATTTATCTTTTGAAAAAAGGAAAACTAACCGATAGTTGTAAAAAAGTTTATCTACAGTTTAAGGCAATTTTTTTTCAATGACACTATACGGCTGCTTTGAAAAAAAAACCATAATCTACCCAAGATTAACCAGTTTAACCACACTGTTGTAGTTTTTTTTAAACAAGTCAAACTCATCTGCTTGTAAATATATATATATATAAATTATATATATATATATATATATATATATATATATATATATATATATATATATATATATATATATATATATATATATATATATATATATATATATATATTGTATTTAATTACTTATTGATTTACTTATATATTTATTTATTCATTCATTCATTAAAACATTAATTTATTTATTTTTGTTTATCTTTCTGTGGTTGTTTGTAAATTTTCAAAGCAAAATTGGTCAATTATTATTATACTACTTTAGTGTTATGCACCCACATTTCAATCATTTTTAGTTTCAACATGCCCCGGATTAACAATCAAACTTAAGTTTGAGGATCTACTTAACTCAAATATCCTAAGTTTTTACTTATCTAAGTGTAACACTAAAATTCCGTTTCACAATTAATTTTAAGTTTGCACTTAGCTGAGTGGCAAATTTGAGTGTATTGTCTATTCATTAGGCAAGCGTTTTAGATTCTCGTGCATTGAAAACAAATGAAGTACATATATTGACTACTGCAACGTCCCGCGTGCATAATCGCTTGATTTGACATTTTGTTGTTTGTTACGAAAATAAACAAATATGGACTAGAACAAAACGCCAGCCTAATAAGACGGGTAAGGACGAAATAAAATAAGTCGAACAAAACATCCTTCGGGAGGCGGTATATCTGGAAGCAGAACAAAGGTTCAGCTTTGGGGATGAATTGTTATCGTCGTTCGATGCTTAAGTTATGACTTAAGTCTAAGAAAGAAAACACTTAAAACATGAAAACTGTCAGCTCAAAACGTCAAAAATATTAATTTTTTTCCAAAATCGAGCATTGGAAATATTTTCTTTTAATGGTTGTTATCTTAATCAATTTTAAAGTATCTTGTGACATATGAGTGAATATAAAAAAACAAATAAAAATTCAAATTAAAAACGAACACACAATTGACTATTTAGTCAATTTTATTTGGATAAAGTGCAGTGTTATTTATGAGATTACATTTGGAAAACAAAGAATAAACATACCTTTATGGAGCAATAATGAAAATAATGAAAATTATTTTCATTCATAATCAGCGAAAAATGAACAATATTTTATGAATATATACTGGGATACATAGAACTAAGCACATACATAGACAAATGTAGAGATCAGATGAGAAAACCCAGTGTTTTATATATTAAAATAAAAATGTTTATCACATAAATATGGCACTGATTATTTCTGTCGGAACTATATTCCTTCAGTGATATGGTTTCTCTTAAATATACAGAAAAACCCAAAATGTAATCTTTATAAATTATAACTCTATTTGCAACCAATGTGCAAATATAAATTTAGCAATATTGAAATATTTCATGTAATACTTTTTTAAAATGTTTTTTCATTATCAATATTTAATTTTGAAATAAGTGTGATTTTTTTCTGAAATCTGAAAAAATGTTAAAGTTTCTATTTTTTCAAATGTTCTTTATTCCTTGACATTACACATCAACAGCATAAATGTATATAGAATATTTACTTTTCACTTAAGAAATTACATTGTTTTTTTCGATCTCGATGCAAATATAAATGACAATGGCCAGTCCAATTGCATGACGGCGATGCCGTTCATAAATAATTTGAACTGGCCACTAAACAATAACAAACAAACCTACGTTTATTTAATTACTCCTCAAGGAACCATAAATTTCTAAAACTTTTACTACGTTTGACAGATTATTTTTTTATTTGCTTAAGCGTTTAACTGGTTTAAAACCCTGCAAAATTAGGCTAATTTGATCATCGATACTATAACATGTTCTTGCAAAAGTTAGAATTGCGAGAGATACAAATAAATAACAAATTCTTGAAATTGCACTGTCAAGAAAAAAAATTCCTATAACTTCTAATTTTGCGGATGAAGGCTAGGCCTAAAAAAACTAATATCTATAATGAAGTTAAACGAAGGAGTCAATGTAACATGAGAAACTGGAATAGCGTTAACCAGGGTTCCGGCCACCACAAATCTCTCTCTCTCTCTCTCTCTCTCTCTCTCTCTTCTCTCTCTCTCTCTCTCTCTCTCTCTCTCTCTCTCTCTCTCTCTCTCTCTGTCATGGCATCTGTAAAACTGAATACATACATTTCTTTTATAGACTCTAACCTATACAACTTCGATTTAGAAGTCTTTCAAGAATGTCTCAAGGCATAAGATAACAGATGCTTCGGTTCAATTCCAGAACCATTTTCATTAAATCTTCCAGAAGCAACTGCTTTAGAGTGCGCATTTTCTATTTCTGGACGGCCACGGAAGAAAATGAAAAGTGTTCCGTGTCCCTCAGATTATGAGGAAACAAATTTCAAAGCTGATTCTGTAAAGGCTTAAGCAGAAGAAAGCAATTAAAAGTACAGAGTTAACTACTTCAAATATAGATTCAAAATAAAAAGTTAAAAAAGACAAGAAGCAAAGTAAATGTGTTTAGCAAACACAAAAATGTTGCAAAATAATACGAGTTAAATTTATGTAAAACTTAATTCTCATAGTGCTCAGTTTTAAGTCTTTAATGTTTAGCATTCAAAAAATTATGAAGTAATGTCAATAAATGTTTGGAATATATTTTTTAAAGGAGACAATAATATTACTTTTGACAATTAGTAATATTAGTAAATATCTCGTCTCAATTTCATGAAAAATCATTTTGTCCTAAAAGATCCCTCATGCCTTCCCTGTCACCAATAGGTATCTGATTTTGATTAGGTATATCATCCACAGTTTTTTCTTTAAAATTGTCGTCAATAAATATGCCCCTCCTATATTATGCAGTGTAGCACATACAAGCTCTACACATGCAGCTTTTTACGATTTTCATCTAAGTCCTCAATGGAGACACAAAAACCTTCTTTTAAAAATTCCAAAAGTTTGTTTAATAGTAACTCTCATTCTACATAAAGAGTTATTGAATTTAATTTTTGAATTGGAATTTGATTTCATCTATGGTGTAATAATAAATTTCCTACATGGATAAGCTAAGTCTCCGCTGAGAATTCCACTGTATTTTCCTAAAAATAAAATTAAAAAATGTTTTTAGTTAATATTATTTTTTCATATTTGATTTTATAATATTTATAATAATAATAATAATAATAGAAAAATTTAAAGCTAATACCAAAATGTATTTTTCACGAGCTAGATAAACTATTAGCTTCACTCAGATAAAAATAGCGATGCCTTATTAACATAACGATTACCAATATAGCGTTGTCAACCCTCTTTAAAACAACTAAGTTATAACTCCCCGAGGGTATCCATAACTCAGTAGGCAGTACTTTGTGCTGTCAGAAATATACGATTTGTCAAAATTTTCAGCCGTCTTAGTTTATTTAATTTTTTAAAACAAAGGCCTGTTCCCTATTGCTACGCATTCCATAGATGGATTTCAATTCATATAATTTTGGAACCTAAGATTCATTATTTTTTATCTGTTTGGTTTATGTTTTTATCAATTAAACTTTTCGGCCTTAATGCAGATATGCACATCAAAATTTAGGAGGTATTTGTTATATATTTACTACCTATAATCGGCTACCGCTGCTGGTGGAGTAAAAATTCGCGAGAGTATAACCCATCAGCATTACTTTGTGCTTGCAGTGAATATACGATTTAGCAAAATTTCTAGCTGTCTTAATTTTTTAAATTTATTGAATCTTTCCTTTTATGCAAAGCATTCATTAGGTGGATTTAAATTAATATAATTTTGGAACTTTACATTCATTATTTTTCAACTGTTTGGCTTATGTTTTTTATCGAACAAATTTTTCGCCCCTTAGTGTCACTGATGAGGAATGATTTTCCGAAATGTGCACATATGGCACAACAAAATTTAGCAGGTTTTTGTTATTTATTTTGTACTCAAATAATTTTGTCAATATAAAAAGATAATGACAGAGTTTTCTTACCTAAAATATTCAGATGCTTCTCTTACATATACTAAGTATAAGGGTATTTTGATCAATTTAAAAAAATGAAATAAAAGATATTGAACACTAAATTTACAGAATGGATTTTTAAAATTATGGCAAAGTTTATATATAAATGAAATGTAAATTTTAAATTGTTTATGAAACTTTAATGAGCTAATGCTTTAATCGACATAAATATCCAATGCTTTTTCCACAGAAAACTTTTCTGAATTGGATGTTTTATACTTTAGATTAATATTATCATTGGCAGATTCATAGTTATTAAAACAATTTTGAATTAAACAGTCACTAGCTATATAGTTATTGAAAAATAACACCAGTTTTGGTTTTGTCTATTGTTTTAATATCCTATCACTATACTGTTCATTAAAATAACTGAACTCTGGAGGGGACCTCTCTAGATTGTCGTCCATCAGTTGGGAATAAAATAGGACATTTTATTAGTAACTGATAAATAACAGTCATCTACAGAATAAATTCAAATTAATTACCGTTTTTTCAAACATAATTGGCTAGGCTTAAACATTCTAGGGCCATGAACACTACCAGGTCATTACGAAACACAGTTTCCTTTTCTGTAATTTGCATCACATGTCATCTAAAAGAAATATAAGAGTTTATAATTATAGATTTGTTTTTGAAATTATCGGAATTTAAACAAAATATTTATTCAATGTAATGATATAATATTAGTTTGTATTTTTTGCAGTTTTACGGAATTTTCTTCTAACAATTACAATTAGATAAAAAACATACATTGCAAAAATGTTAATAATGGCAAAAATTTTGTAACTATTTGATAATCCATGTGGGAGTTGCTGTCCTTGATATGTTATTATTGTTTTGTACTAAATACTAAAATTTTGAACTTAGATATTGTTATGTAGATAATATTGATAAATGGATATAGGACTTGGTTCAATGTCAAGGTTATAACTGCATTAGAAAAATAAATGTTACATTATGATTTTCTGGCAAAAACTTTTAACGATGCTGATCTAGTTAATGATGTTCCATATAGACTGTAACATTTTGTTCAACTATAAAAGCTAAAAATAAATGAATAATTGAAATTTTCCAGCGAGATGTAACATGTGGGATCTAAGTTTAGAAAAATTTAACTGGTATTTGCGTTATATATTTACTACCCCTGGGCGGTTTCCGCTGCAGGTGGAGTAAAACTCCCCGAAGGTATCCATAACTCAGTAGGTAGTACTTTGTGTAGTCAAAAAAAGTACCATTTAGCAGAATTTTCAGCCGTCTTAAATTTTGAAATATATTTAAAACTAAGGTTTGTTCCCTGATGCAAAGCATTTCTTAGCTGGATTTGGATTAAAATAATTTTGGAACTAACGCGCGTTATTCAGTTTGCCTGGCAAAGCTATGTCATCTATAATCCAATAACTGCCATAGCTATGCTGTTCAATGGTTAAGTATTTACTTTTTTAATTGTTTCATTTGTTACGTTATAGTTAATATGAAAGTAAGGAATTGATTGACTGATTAAATTGTGTAAATTAAAAAATCTGACTTGAACATCCAAGGAATGATTGCTTTTCTGTTCACATAATCCTGCTCATTAATAATACGAATAAAGTTGTCATCTTTGCATCCAGAAACTGTAGATATCCTAAAAGAAGATTTTTTAAATTTTACATAGAAAGTACTAAATCAAATCACCTTATGCAAAATAATAGCAAGAAGCACTTTTACTGTCAGTTCTAGAATAAAAAGTTATGAGCAATATCCTACGGTTAAAATTAAAAATTAAAAGCATTATATTATACATATTTAACATTTTGTTCCAAAAAAAATTGCATAATTTTTAATGTAACATTACATACTTTTTTATGTTATTATTTTTGTTTTAAAACTCGCACGGGTTCTTTATTTTAGTAATGCATAAAGTTGGTATTGCAAAAATTATATTAAATATTTAATCACCTTTAAAAGCATTCCAGATTATCATTCTTAATTTAAGAATTAAATTTGTTTTATCTCCCTATATATTGAATTTATACGTGTTGCAATTAAAGTGGTGTTTTTTTTAAATTATAAAAATATAACTACATATTTTACCTTTTAGTAAAACTGTTGATAAATTAATTTGTAGCAAATACCTGCTAAACTGTGATGTGCCGGATGTGCACATTTCGGAAAATTTAAAATTAAATAATGTCAATTTTAATGTTGTTGTATGAAAAGGTTTAAACATTTTATTTCATAAAAATTCATAATTTTGCATTTGAGTTTTTGCAATGAAATGTTAAATAACTATTTGGCTTATGTTTATCATTTTTGATACTTTTCGGCCCCAATGTGTCACTAATGAGGAAAAGTTTTCCGAAATGAGCACATATGGCACATAATCTTTTACAGGTATTTTTGTTATATATTTACATGCAAAATGTAGTCCTTGAATAAGAATTGCATTGTACGGCTCGGGTTCTTACACCAGAAATATAGTCAACCAATTTTTAGCGAACTTCAGAAGCTCTTACGTTGTGAAAATTGCTAAGAGCAAGTTTAAAATAGGAGGTTCTTAGTGAAGACCCCTGAGTTTTTATATGCAATAGTTTTGACCGCTCAACATCTGACCTTTTCACGTCTGAGATCTGGACAAAATAAATTTAAATAACTTTATGAAATGAAGTTAAAAGTGTTTCTTTAAATTTGTTCTGTATGTCTTTTTTTTTCTTTAGAAGGAAACTGTAAAGCGAAAAATTACGAGTACGACGAAATAGTAAACATATATTACAAGTTATCAACAATCATTTATGGAGTCATTTGGATAAATGCAAAAACTATCTGCGAAGCTGAAGGTGCACAGTTATTGATCTTGCGTAATAGGAAAATGGTTGATTTTGCACATAGAGGTGAGAACAGTTTTTCAATTCAAAATATTTATATTGTCACTTTTTATGTTATTATTATTTTTTATATATAATCGAAAATCATACTGTTTGGTAGTTAACTTTTTTAAAAAAAATAAAAATAATACAAAAATAATAATGTTCAGTTTTAACTAATGGTAAGAAAACATACTGTACTTGTTCAATTCAGGCGAATAATTTATTGATAATTATACCATAGTAACGTTACTATGACGTCACAATGTTACAAGCTTTTCAAAATAACCTCCCGTTGTATTATTATCTCCCCTTGTAACATTGTGACGTCATAGTAACGTTACTATGGTATAATTATCAATAAATTATTCGCCTGAAGATTGCGAAACATACGCATGAAAGTACTTGCGAAAATGTAATTTTGAACTTTTCCTGTTATTATTTTACTTATTGTTATATATATATATATATATATATATATATATATATATATATATATATATATATAGTTTCTTTTTCTTAAAACTTGATTTGTTGTTCTGTTAAAATTATAAATAGTTGATGGTCGATATCTTTAATTTTAATTTCCTAAGCTAAATCTTAACGAAAATGTTGACAAACACCGTATTAAAAATATGAACTTTTCGGTTTAAGTTTTAGCGACAGAGAAGTCTACTAAAGCAAACAGATTAAAAGCATTCCTGATTTTTTAAAATTTGAAATTTATTTCAAACTAAGTGTTTTTCCCTCATGCAAAAAATCCCTTAGCTGGATTTGGATTTATATACTTTTTGAACTTTAGATTCTATATTTTCAACTGTTTGACTAATGTTTTTTTTTATTTATCAAAGTTTTCGGTCTTAGATTCACTGATGAGGAATGAACACAGGACGAAGAACAATCTTTAAGCTTTAAGTAAAGACAGCGTAAAGATTGGGTAAAGATGGCGTAAAGATATCTTTACGCCATCTTTACGCTGTCTTTACGCCATCTTTACGCTATCTTTACACCATGGCGTAAAGATTCTTAAAGACCTTCTGCGTTTTCGCCATCTTCACGCAAGCTTTAAGCAAACAATTGTCTTTACGCCGTCTTTACGCAATCTTAAATCCAGGCTTTTTACCAGGGTAAAACCATGCAGGTGGCTTCACGCCATCTTTATGCAAGCTTGATGCAACCATTCATCTTGACGCCATCTTTACGCAATCTTAAATCCAGGCGTTTTACCAGGGATTTTTCTATGATCTTTATAAAGCTCAGCAAAACTGTACAGTATACACTTTCTTTTTAGCTACCTTTCATCATTAAGATATTTCTTTTCTATCATTTTATGTAATTTTTACACCACCTTCAATTAATATAAATATTGATATAAATAATTTTACAGTTCATGAAACCTGAACTAATAAGGTAAGATTATAAAATACAATGGTAATTAAACTTTATTTGCTTATAATATTTGTTTAAAATCTCAATCTGAATTTTAAAAAATTGCACTCACATCAAAGAAAATAAAGTTTGATATAAATCTCATGAAAATACTGAAAATAGTATGGCTAAAATTTGCTGAATATACAATATGTAGGGTAAAATTGACTTTGTTCTAATTTTCAAGATTTGTATCATAGGAACTCAAATTAATATTTTAGTTGTCATTATTAAACAGTCATTCAAATTAGGTACTTGGATACTACCTTACATTTTAAAATCAATGCATATAAAACTAAAAAATAATCCAAAATAGTATGACAGGATATATGGCAGTCTTTGAACAAGCCATCCGGAATTCTCTGGTGCTGGATCCTTGGTAATGACTTTAATGTTACATTTGCACAGTTATATCCGAAGTTGTTAACTTTGTATACAAAATGCATTCCTTTTTTCATGAAATTTTACTCATCTAATGACACAATGTCTACATTTCTTATCATCTTCACTACTTTCTCTTTCACCCAGTCAGCTTCACTTCTTTTTTATCCTTTATAATTCATTAGTTCTTCTTAGTCTACAAAAAGGTTTTAAAAAATATGAATATTAACTGAGACGAAAGTTTGTATTTAGTGTTTTAAAACCATACATTAGCACATATTAGTTACTGAATGGAGTATTGTTTAAAGCCAGAATTCTTTCATATATATCAAGGAGATTAGTTCTTGGATGGTAGAGAAAACTGGAGTACCTGAAGAAAACCACTGACCAACAAACAGACAAATTTTCTAAACTTAGAATTTGCCAGTTGGATTGAATTCCAGTGTGTGTGTGTGTGTGTGTGTGTGTGTGTGTGTGTGTGTGTTTATTTTAGAAGACTTGACCAAAAGTCAATATTGAACAGTTTTAAGATTTTTTGGAAAAAAATAAACAAGATTAGGACTTTTTGGAAATGAATATTTCAGATATCAAACGCCCATGTATAAATTGATTCTGAATTAATAACAGTCATGTCAATTATGACCAAAGAGACAAAATTAAAATTATTATACATTATACATACATTTATTTTTTATTATTTATTTATTTTCTTTTTTTGTAATTTAAAAGTTTTATATTTGATTTTTATTTCTCTGGATTTTATAATGAAAAATAAAATACACAACCAGGTTTATCTCCGTAGCTTTACACTCAGTAATGTGGTTGACAGTTGCAAATTGGGATACTTCCCCAATCAAATGAGATCTTCCTGACATGTGCTGTTGTTAATTGTTAATCGCATTAATTAAGATATCAGGACTGTAATTAAAGATGAATTAAATCATCACTGTATCACCAAGTATTCGCAACACAGGATGAGGTGTTACAAGTGTAAGAATTTGAAATCACTGTGTATCTTGATTCTTGAACCAGTCATGCATATCAAAGGATTAACTAAAGATTATTATAATTATTTATTTATTTATTTATTAAGGTGTCACATTGGTAAAATCATACATACCTCTTTGACAAAACCAATGATTTTATACCATTCGGATTGCACTCATTGATAATACGTTTCTAATTATGCTGTTTCACAGACAATGTAAAACGTCCCAAAATCACCCAGAAACTCTATGAGTGCATGTAATTCTCAAATATGAAAAGGAAACAAGATCGTGTTCCGGCAAATATTTCCAGTTCTATTATCAATATTTTATAATTCTTTTTAATTATTATTATTATCTTTAATTATTTGAGTCTGAATTTGGTTATCATTATTATTATTATTATTATTATTATTATTATTATTATTATTATTATTATTATTATCATTATTATTATTATCTTTCATGAATCATAATTATTTTCTCCCTTAATTTCATAATTTTATAATTTAACAATTCAGTGGATTATCATCACATGAAACGGTGTAATTTAGATAATAGATAGATAGATAGATAGATAGATAGATAGATAGATAGATAGATAGATAGATAGATAGTTAGATAGATAGATAGATAGATAGATAGTTAGATAGATAGATAGATAGATAGATAGATAGATAGATAGATAGATAGATAGATAGATAGATAGATAGATAGATAGAAAATAGATAGATAGTATCCCACCTTTATAATTACATTTTTACAAGTGCAACATATGTTTAAAATTTTCATTCATATGTAAAAGCATACATGTGTCAATATATATATATATATATATATATATATATATATATATATATATATATATATATATATATATATATATATATATGTGTGTGTGTGTGTGTGTGTGTGTGTGTGTGTGTGTGTGTGTGTGTGTGTGTGTTTGTGTGTGTGTGTGTGTGTTTCCAAATAACAGTTGAAGTAAGAGTCATATAAAAAAGACTGAAAATGAGTAACAAAATTTCTGTAAAAATCAAAAATAGCCGCCAATTTTTTGCTAGATGTTAATTTTTATTGTGATGTTTGAGGTATAAAATATAAAAACATTATTGATCAATGATAATACTAAACAAATTACAATTTTTGTAGTAAGATATGTTTCTTTTCTAGTAGAAAGATAAAACATAATAACAAAAAGAAACTTACAACATTTTGAAAAGCTGTAACTGTCCATAGGGTGTCCTTTTCTGTTGTTGATGATGATGAGTTTGAAAAAATTCACGAGCCGGATTGGTCAATCAATTAGCCTCTATTCCAATCCACTAATCAAAACATTTTATCTTTAATTTGTAATAGTCCATTGCATTTTGGAATTGGTAGTCTACTTGGGTGAATTCATTTACATAATACATGAAATGTTATTTGATTATTAATGAGTCTAATAGACATAAATTAAACTGACATTCATTAATACTTTAATGCGTTTCTGTTCAGAGTTTCCAAAAATTATCTGATCTCTCTCTCTCTCTCTCTCTCTCTCTCTCTCTCTCTCTCTCTCTCTCTCTCTCTCTCTCTCTCTCTTATATTCACATATGTCAAACCCTAAACATACAAAAAAGAAAGGGTAAAGAAATAATATAAAGAAAAGAATGATATCAAGATTTTTCTTAATATTGAAAATTTTATTTTATTAATTTTTTAATCAATCAATCGATATATAGTATCAAGTCTTTTTTTAAAGCATCATGATTATGTGTCTAATGTTTTCCTCATTTTGATTGTACCAGGTATTAATTAGTTATCAGTAATAATCATGAAACATGTGACATTTATTGCTTATTGGATGTTGATTGCTCCCTCATATACATGGTATTTGTATTATATATATATGACACTGTAGGTTTTACTTGTTAACAACTCAGTTAAGAGCATGTTTGATTACATCATCATTTAAAAACAGCTGTAAGATGGCGAATTTTAGAATGCGTGTGTGTGTGGGGGGATGTTTGTGTGTGTGTGTGTGTGTGAACATCACAAGCTACATTTTATACCACCATTTTGAATGTCGCTGATATAACTTAGGAACTGATAGGAGGTAAAATGTTTTTACTTAATGGACTATTTACAAAACATTATCTAGTGTAAATAAATAAATAAATACGTAAACAGATAAATTAATTAATACATGAATGAATTAGGGAAATAATCAATTAATTAATTTATACAAGGATGAATGACTGAATGAATGAATGAATTCATTATTACATGAATTATTATATATGAATTAATGGATTAATTCATTAATTATTACATTCATTCATTCATTAATTGTAACATTAATTATTATATATGAATCAATTAAATAAATAGATAAATAAATAAATGGAATTTAAAATAATGTGTAACTATTCATATAACTTATTATAAAATATTTTCTTTATTTTGTTTATTTTTCATTTCATAACATTCAAAAACATTTCGCACATGGCACAAGTAATAATGATATAATAAAAAACATTTTTACAGTTCATTTTACCTTATCTCTTAATTTATGTAATTTTCTTGTCATTCATTTTATTTATTATTTTCTTAAAAAATAAACACTTAGGAATGTGGAATCTAAATCAAATATATTGATATACGACAGGGTATACTTCACAGCTGGTAGGTCAAAGACTTATAATATCGATTACTTACAGTTACCTGTTACTTCAAGATGGCGTAAAGATAGCGTATGGCTAGAAGGTCTTTAAGAAACTTTACGAAATGCGTGAAGATGGCGTAAAGATGAGATTTATGCCTCTTTAAGCATTGCGTTAAGATGGGTTTTCATCCTGTAGAATTTCCAAAATGTGCACATCTGGCAGATCAATATTTATTCTGTGTTTGTGTTATATATTTACATAAATAAATAATTATGAAAGTAGAAAAAAGAGAAAAATATTCGTACAACTACAACAGTAAGAATGGAACAGGTTACATCTTTGTGTGTGCGTTGATTAGTAACAAAATCACTGGATTGTTTCCAAATAGCTGCAATCTTGTTATTTTTGTCCGATTTTCAAATCCAGGATGAAATACTTAATATGACGATTTGACAGGTTATTAGAGCAAAGTATACGAATCACTTTTTAATAAAAGAAGTCAAAATATATTAAATTGATGTGCGTTTCTGTCAAATTTTTCGATGATAGCCGTTTTTATTTAAATGCATTGTGTTGCTTATATGTTTTTCGATTTAAACAAAAGTTATCTGAAAATGTCCTTAAAACAGTTTAACGTTTCAAAAAAAAGATTGGTTTTTATACAGTTCTTTGTACACTTAAAAAAATAGTTCTTATGCAAACAAATCAAAATTAAGTTATCATATAATGGACTTAAAATGTTATCAATAAAATATTAAAATGTTACAATGTTTACACTTATCTAACACAATAAACAATACAAAACAAAATGGGTCAACAAATTAAGACAAGTTAACAAAATGAGAGTGACAACACTTTCTGAAGGTAAAAGAGTCGCGAATCACTGCAAAGGAATGATGCGATTGAACATAGACTGGTATCTTTGTGTTTTATTGGATTAATGGTGTTTTATTCCCAGTCTAGATTATTTTATATATGTCGAAGTGGTTACACGGATAAATCAAGACTCGAAAGATTAATATATTATTAAAATTTTACAGGTATTTGTTTTATATTTATTGCTTATTTTCAGTTCTTTAATATCGACTGTTCATTATGTCGAATGATGTTTGGTAGGTCAAAGGATTCATTTTACTTTAAAAAATTAAAATATCACTAACATTATTTCATCATTGTAATGTTACCAGACAATTCTGCATTTATATGTAAAAAGTAATTAATGTTCTTTATAAGATTTTATCAGCAGACGAAAAAATTATATATTTGTACAGTTTTTAACGACCCTTTCTGGGTTGGAATGAGTGATCTAGACAGTGAAGGCGATTGGAAATGGGTTGATGGAACAAATGTCACAATAGACATTTGGGACACCTGTCAACCCGATGACAGCTACAATGGCGAAGACTGTGGGTTGCTTCTACCTTATAAAAAAACCGTTGATGTTAACTGTAACAGTTTACATGCTTTCATCTGTACATGTGAGGATAACGCAACCGTCAGTTTAGAGACTGATCTTCAAGAAAAAGACAACACTGGTATTATTTTTTAAGAATTCATTGCAACTTAAGTTTGTTACTCAAAATTGTCACAACCTTATATTGAAATAAAAAATATATAAAAATAAATATTCAATTAAAATTATAATTTTAATTTCAATGTTCGATTTTATCAATGTCTGAATGTCTGTATATTTCTTATATAAAAGTAGTTTAATATTTTTCAGGCTATTCCCATACCTAAAGAACTGCATTGAATTGAAACTTAAAGGCTGAATTTCTAAATCTAATGACGCATGGAATTGTTCAGAAAACCTTTTTATATAAAAACAATGAATTCTGAAATAAGTATAAGATATTACATTCTTAGACACTTGTTTGCTAACTATTAGGTACAATAGTAATGGGTCAAGGGATAAAATGATTCGTTATGAACTTAATAACTACTATGAACTGAATTACAAAGCATTCCTTAGCTGGATTTGGATTTAAATAATTTTGGAACTTTAGATTCATTAATTTGTTTGACTTATGTGTTTTTACTATCAAACTTTTAGGTCTTAGTGTCACTGATGAGGAATAAATTTCCGAAATGTGCACATCTGGCACATCAAAATTTTAACTGGTATTTGTTTAATATATTTACTACTCCTGAGCGGGTACCGCTGCTGGTGGAGTAAAACTCCCCGAGGGTATCCATAACTCAATAGGCAGTACCTTGTGCTGTCAGAAAATGTACCATTTAGCAAAATTTTCAGGCGTTTTCAATTTTGAAATTTTTTTAAAACTAAGGACTGTTCCCTCTAGCAAAGCATTCCTTAGCTGGATTTGGATTTAAATAATTTTGGAACTTTAGATTCATTAATTTCCAAATGTTTGGCTTATGTTATTTAAATATCAAACTTTTAGGTCTTAGTGTCACTGATGAGGAAAGAATTTCCGAAATGTGCACATCTGGCACATCAAAATTTTAACTGGTATTTGTTTTATATTTATTTAACAAGTCAAAAATCAGTTAAGTCCGAAACAGTTCATTAAACTGTTTTTAACTCCACGTTGAAAAAAAGTAAATGAAATTAAACAAAATATAAATATAAAAAAATAAAAAAAACAAACTAGAATTAATTAATTATTTTGTTTATATTAAAAAATAACTGATGTTAAATACTAACATAATTTACAAATAATATAAAAAAACTAACAAAAACTGATAGCCATATTTTGAAATACTTTCTAAAGATAGTTTAAAGGAAATAGATTTTTAGACAAGGGCAATGTTGTTATAAAATATATGGTGCAGCAGAGAACACAATGGATTTGATGATATATATTCTGGAAAGCAGAAGTAAGTTACATTATTGGTTTTTTAAACAAAATTGGAAAACATCAAAAACAGGATTTTCAACGACACTTTGTGATTTACCCCTTTTCGTCCGGAGGGTCGACTCCATAGTGTGAATGAGGTGGTTAGATTTGGTGGTGGATCAGTTATGATCTGGGGTAGAATATCTCAAGGTGTAAAGTCACTGTGAAATGTGTTGGATGGGTCTTTTATCGTCGTCAGGTGAAATGATGAATCTTTTCCCGGTTGCTGTTCCTTTAGTCCAAATACATGATCTCATTTTCAAACAAGATAATGCCCGACTTCATGTTGCGAGAGTTTGTAGACAGTTTTTGACCACTCATAACATTCAGCCGATTCAATGGCCAGCCTATAGTCCAGATTCGCCTTCAATTGAACATCTTTGAAACGAACAAGACAAGAAGGTAAGGCGGCGTCTGAACCCCCGAACAACGCTCGACAAACTTAGAAATGCCTTGTTGGGAGAGTGAAACAATATCCCCATGAGAAAGAAAAACACCCTTATGAATTTAATGAACAGGAGACTAAGGGTTGTGACAGCTGCGGGCATACCTTGAATTGAGAACTATACCCGATTTAAAATAACATTTTCGTAGAGTATCGTGCAATTGGTTTGGATAACTCTAAAAGTAAAGGTCTAAATCCAGTGGAATTTTCAGAAATAATTCATGAAAGATGGTTCTTAGTAGTGTGATAAATTAAGAAACAAAATTTAATACCATGAATATAATTTACCATAAATCACTTTTCATATATATATATATATATATATATATATATATATATATATATATATATATATATATATATATATATATATTTGCTGCTTATGTACGCGGACACGTTCATTTAAACTATTACCAGTTTGTCCTATGTAATTTTCCCCACACGTTGGACAAGTTATGCAATAAATAACGTTTTCTCCTTTTCAATCCATGTTCCGTTTAATATTAAAAGTTTTTCCGCATTTGAAAGTTAAGTTGTTTCCAGTTTGTAGTAAATTTCAAGTTCCGCATCTAGCGTCCTTGCATTTAGCCACCGATCCCTTGTTTGTATTGGCTGGTTCGCATCTTGCTCTGGTTAAATATTTCTTCAAGTTTTTTGGTTATCTCCTGCTGTTTATGATGTCCTTTTCTTATACCAGTCTTTTCAATTTTTCACTTCTCTGTAAGATTGGCATAATTGTTTTTACTATTTGATAAATGTTTGTTATGTTAGGATCATGCGTTGTAACAAAAAGGATGATATCTTCATTTTTAGTGTTTAGTTTTTGTTTCCTAAGTTCCAAAATATTGATTTGTTTCGACTTTTTTAAACTGTCTTATATTAATTTGGATGGATAATTCGATTTTTTATATATGATTCCAACTCCTTTAATCTGGGATTTCTTAATTTTTCATCTTTAACTATCGTGCATACTCTCCTTGCCATACAATATGGTATGTTTCGTTTAGTATACGAGGGGTGGCAGGAATTGAAACACAGGTATTGATGTGTATCGGTAGATTTATAGTAGATGTCAGTTGGGATTTTGGTACCTGATATTTTAATGAGTATATCCAAAAATGGCAATTCTCTTCCGCTATTTTCAATTGTGAATGTAATTGATGGGTGGAGTGAATTTAGCCTAGAGTGGAACGTTTCTAGATCAGCTGCGGTTTTATTCCAGAAAATGAAACGGTCATCTAAATATCTTTTCCATTGATTTTTCACATAATTGTGAAAGTCATAGCCGAATGTTTCAGCAATTTGAGTGTAAAGCCTTTTTTCCAGAAAACCGATAACCAGATTTGCATATGTTTGTGCGATTTTTCTTCCCATTGCGGTCCCTTTGATTTGTCTGTAGTGCTTGCCGTGGTAATAAAATGTGTTTTCTTCCAGAATAATGCTTAAAGATTCTGTTATGATTTTTTTTTAAAACTAGGGTCTTTCAGATGTCTTTTTTGTTCAATCCAGTGTTTGACAGCCTCTTTTCCCAATTCATTAGGGATGTTTGTGTATAGGCTTGACACATCGAAACTGGTTAAAATTGTGTTTTCGTCAATAGTATCCGGTATGTGATTCAAGAAATCCATATCGTATATAACGTAACTTTGATTTGTTGGACAAATTGGTTTCAGAATTATATCTATAAAATAACTTAAACGTTGAGTTGCTGATTGTGGACCGGCTACAATTGGATGTAATTTTAAGTCATCTGGGCGGAAAACATGTATATATTTAGATTATTGTGTATTGACAGCTTCTTGGATAGTTACACTTTTATGTATTGTAGGTAAACCATTAAGGTTTCTCTCCTTGAAATTAAAATTACATAGGTAGTGCTTCTCCTTATCTGTCGAATATTGATCGTTTTTATTCGTTAATAATTGTATTTTCCTCATCTTTTCTTTATCTGTGTTTTTACTCTGTTCTTGGTAGTATTCTTTATCATTCAGTT
This sequence comes from Tegillarca granosa, assembly GCA_029721355.1. NCBI lineage: Eukaryota > Metazoa > Mollusca > Bivalvia > Arcoida > Arcidae > Tegillarca > Tegillarca granosa. The sequence goes on from CM056603.1 coordinate 3,006,703, forward strand.
GTTCAAGGATTTTCTCTACATAGTAGTCCTTATCCATTATGACAATTGCGCCACCTTTGTCCGCTTTTTTAATTTTTATACTTTCTTTGTAATTTATCTAATGCCTCTTGTTCCGATTTATATTTTGTTTCTGTTTCTGTTTTCTTTTGATTGAAATCGGAAACTTCGTGATCGAGTCAATAAATTTCTCTAAATGAATATCTCGATTTTTATTTGGAGTAAAGTTTGATTTATTGCGTACGAGTGATATTTCTTCGTCTCTTTTGCAGTCGAAGAATTCTTTTAGACGCAACCTTCTACATAAACTTTGCGTGTCCGCTTTTAATTCGGGTATATTGGATTTTGGAGTTGGAGTTAATTTAAGTCCTTTTGATAATAAGTTTTTTTTTCATTATTTTCTAAATTTCGACTGGATAAATAAACTATGATAGGATCGATGCGTGAATTTGGGGGATTTTATTATCTAATACCACTTGAATGGACCATTGTCCATTGTTTCTCTGTACCTGCACCGTCCTAAAAACGGTTCCTACGTGGTGTCCTAACAGGCTGTCAATCATAAAAATAGTATTAGTTTTAATATTGTCTATTTGAATAAATGATCTTCTGTTATTCTGATAAAATTGATCCAAAAATTGGTTTCTCCTGGTATTTCTGACCAGTTGCTTACTATTTTGGTTTCTTGGTTGATTTTTTACAGCATCTTCATACGACTTTGGTCGTTCCCTGGATCTGACTGTTCTTTTTGTGGCCGATGGTTTATCTTTCTTTGTTTCAAGTTCTGTTTTCCGTTTAATTATTGATTCCTGACCAAAATTCCTTTCATATTCATCAAACCATTTTTGTTGTTTATTCAAGAGTTGTTTTGATTTTTCCTCTTGTCAAACGTGTGGAAAATTACATAGGACAAACTGGTAATAGTTTAGATAAACCTGTCCGGCTACATAAGCAGCAAATTCAGGCAAATACCTCTTAGTGAACATTTGGAACTTTGTGGACAAAATAAATTCTCAATAATGCCTTTTTTAAATGTACAAAAGAAAATGTAGAATTCAGAAAACAAATAGAATCAAATTTTATTCGGATTTTTTAACCCAAATTAAATGAACGCTAACTGTAATTAGAATCCAAAACATTGACGTCATAATCGAAACTATGTGATAAAAAGATAATAGCATGACGTCACAATGCAAAAAACGTGACTTTCTATAGCAACTACATCTTTCTTGAAAAGTCCCATAAGGTATAAAAGCGCTAGAAAAACTGTAAAAATGTAAATGTTTATGCTGGTCGAAGTTTGTTATTTATTATATATATATATATATATATTTATATATCTTTCCATGAGTACAAACACGTGCGTAGACACACATACATATATACATCTTGGATGGTTTAAATTTTAATAACGGGTTATCAATTACATAACAATGACTGTAACCGTTAGAGTTTAGAGACGCGTGAACGTGTAATAATGCCAAACGCTGCTTTTACAAATTCTTGTAATATGTAACCACCCGTGTTTCTTTACATTGGAAAAAGTACGTAAATAATTTATAGAAAGATACGTACAGAGACAAAGGAAAAATCACACACATTCATATTTAGAATTTTTATTTATGAAGTGTATCATTTTGTATAAAGTAATTGATTAAATAAATCGATCACCTTTTTCAATTGAATAATTGTTTTCATAGCTCATTCAATATGTAATTTTTTTTAACTATATTTATTTAAATTTACGTCTATAGGCATAGGCGACCTGTTTTCATCATAATATGATTTTACTGATAATGTGGAGATTAACAACATTCTAGATTTGAACATTTTGTACATTTTTAAACCAAACATTTTTCGCAAGTCTGAACTCATTTTTTCATTTTTTTCATAGCTCATTTAATATGTAATTTTTTTTAATTATATTTATTTAAATTTACGTCTATAGGCATAGGCGACCTGTTTTCATCATAATATGATTTTACTGATAATGTGGAGATTAACAACATTCTAGATTTGAACATTTTGTACATTTTTAAACCAAACATTTTTTCGCAAGTCTGAACTCATTTTTTCATTTTACAATTTTTAAACTTATTTCATTTTTGGAAATATCTTTTTTTATGTCTTTTATTTATCAAACTTTTCGGCCCCTAGTGTCACTGATGAAAAATGATTTTCCGAAATGTGCACAAATAGCACATCAAAATTTAGCAGGTATTTGTTTAATATATTTTATATATTTCCCAGCATTGTTTTGTTTCCAACTTTAAACTTCAAAACTTTATCATTTTTTTTGGTTTTTTTTCTGTCTTAAACCTTTTTTAATTCTCATTTCATATGTCATATCCGCTCTTAATAATATTCGATGTTGCTATTTTCCCTGTTTTTCAAATTTGTCAGATAAAACGCATTGTCGTATAATTTATATAATAAAAACACAGAAATCATAAACAAAAAGACATTCACATTCATTGTCATTCAAATCTCCCGCTCCACTAACTTTCAATTTTCTACCACTAGTTTCAGTGATAACAGCTTCTATTCAATATCATGTTAAACTTATGTCTTTTGTTACATAAAAAATGACCAGAAAACTATAATGTTTTTAAATGACATTTAATATTTTAATCACAATATCAACAATATACATAAGTAGTTAACATTTTTCATCAGTAACACATGGATAGAACTTGATTGTTTTTCTCGTTTTTTTTTTTTTTTTCATGTTTTGTTGTTGATATTGTTGTTGTTGATGTTGTATTCATTGAAACAAAAGTGACTATAAGCTATTTAGGTTCAAATTTATATGTTAAAATATGTAACATCATTTTGAAAAACAGGAAATATTCAAAGAGAAAATTTGTTCGTCATCATCATCATCATCATCATCAAGAGACAAGTTGCTGGTTGCAAAATTCCACATGTAATATGCTATTAATGAAAACATATATATGTGACAATGTAATATTTAGTGTTATATATCACTAATTTTGCTCACTTAATGATATTCATTACAAATATGTTCCACTGTATGAAAATCATCAAGAACAGAGTTAGTTTTCTTCATCAACAGCTTCATCAGCATCATCAACATCATTGTCATCTGCAACAGTAGAATTAAAATCATCATCTCTTTTTTAAATATATAATACATCATTAAGAAAATTCAACATTCTCCCAAGCATAAATTCAACATCATCAGCAGCATACATCATCATCATTGTCATCTGCAACAGTAGAATTATATTCATCATCCATTTTTTAAATATATAATACAAATACCAGTTGAATTTAGATTTGCCTGATGTGCACATTTCGGACATAAATTCCTCATCAGTGACACTTAGACCTAAAAGTTTGATAATGAAAAACATAAGCCAAACAGCTGAAAATTAATGACTCTAAAGTTCCAAACTTTTATCTAAATCCAAATCCAGTTAAGGAATGCTTTGCATGAGGAAACAAACCTTAGTTTTCAACAAATTTTAGAATTTCAGGCAGCTGAAAATTTTGTTGAATGGTACATTTTCTGACAGCACAAAGTACTGCCTACTGAGTTATTTGTATAATAAATAATAATTGTTTATTTTTTGCAGAAAAATAAATTCTACACCCACCCAATATAAAGAACTCCATCAAAGATAACAGAAAATTAATAATAAGCACAAAAAATAATTTTCACAAAATCAGTGACATTTTGAGTCACAAATTGACATATTTACTCGAAAAATACTGAGCCACCTAAAAAAAACATGTATACATGTTAAAATTATTTTAATGAAACATGATATCTAGAGTTTCTACAGAAAATCCTATAAAATAAATAAACAAATTCATTTTCTCAAAATGTAGATTTTCATATAAAATATGCATTTTTCTAAGATCTACTAAAATTGCAGGTATTTAAATCTTGCAGAGAAACATGTAAACACTTTTGAAGTAATAACACTATTTCTTTTTGATATGAATGTATAATTATCAACCAAGTCTTGCTATTCTTAAATCATAATATAAAACATGTAGCAAACTTTAACGCTATTAACTTTGTGTTCAAGATGGGTTTTCTGGTCAATAAATTAAGTAAAACATATACACATGTTTAAAAATAAAGAATAAATTAAAGAATAATATTTTCATTAAATCAGGATGAAAAATTCTGAAGAATTTTAACTGTTTAAATACTTTAACGGAGAAACTTAACATTGTAGTTGAGACGGACTAGCGGACGCACCCATTTCTATATATAGCCCGCCAACTTCGTTGGAGCGGGGGATAATCAATGTATTTAAAATACATTTTTATAGTAACCAACTAACACCGTAATTTAAACAAGAGGTTTTAACTTTAAGATCTTTCTGGGTGATTCTAAATATAATTTTTTTATTGTTTTATTTGGATATTTTTTAACCGCGTGAAAAATTTATGTCATCAAAAATATTACAAAATAGGTTACAGCGAAGTTGAAACGACTGTTTATTGGTAATATTTTAATTTGAATGTTTTGTTTTTGTAGATTGCTTTATTGATGGCTATAGCTTTATAGAAGAAACAAAACTCTATTATAAAATATTCGATAACTTTTTAAACCATACCGATGCTGAAGACACCTGTCATAGAGACCATACACATCTTCTTCTATTTTCTACGTTATATGAATACAGCGCTATAAATAAAATAGTCTCTGGTAAGACATATCGGTATTTTTTGATTTATAATCCTATATTTGGATAGGCATCTCAGTTTTTAAACAATAAGAGTGTCCTGAACTCTGGAAGTGAAGGTCAACGGATTTTTTGTAAATCAATACATATATTCTGATTTTTATATTTATAAGTACATCCATGTGGAAGAATCTGAGTTTAAATTTGGCATGTATAAAGTTTAGATATAATTTCTACAACATTTACTTTACATTTATGTTAATCATTTTTAATGAATGAGCTTGTATCTATACTTAATCATATCATCCTATTCTTTCATAAGGTATTGAATGAACTTAATTCGTTTTTTTTAAATGTTATCAATAAATATTTTGGAGTTGTTTTGATTAATAGTCTACATGCAGTCTAAAATATGTAAAAGCAATGTTTCTGCTTCAAACTGTTATTAAAAATATATAATTTTTCTACAAAAGCAATTGATGCAAACAATATCTCCTTAATGACAAAGAAATGTCATTCATTAACATAGAATAGTATGACAGTTTCAATGAGTAAAATGTCAGATAAAAAGAATTTAGTGTTAAGTAAAATGGAATAGAAAACTAAATTAACTTAATTGAATAAAAAGGCTGAAATACAGCAGTTCAAAACAGGAAAACAAAACAATCGCAATGATTGTGTTATAATCTATAATAATTTTTTAAAGGTTTTTATTGATTTATAGAATGTCCTGTTTTAGTGAACACGCATGTTTCTTTATTGTCGGGAACTAGACAATATTTGACAAATATAATTGTTTATTTTGATAGCCATATGTGCACATATTTAAAATCCATTGCTCCTCAATGAACCTAGTGGCAAACAAAGGTTCATATCTGAAAAAGATAATCCAAACATTTGAAAAGTATGACACCAAAGTTCCAAAATATATAAATTCAAATACAGCTAAAAAAAGCGTTGCATTAGGGAGGGAACAAGTCTAAGATTTTATATAAATTTCGGAACTTAAGACAGCTGGAAGGTACATTTCCTGACCTCACAAAGTTTTGCCTTCTGAGTTATTAATACCCTTTTGAAGTTAAACCCCACCAGCAGCGGAACCCACTCAGGAGTAATAGATATTTAACAAACATACCTTGTTTTTTATGTACATATTTCGGAAATTTTTATATTTTATACAAAAGTAATGCAAACATTTGAAAATTAATAAACCTAAAAAATAAATCCAAAGTTTCAAAATTATATGAATTAAAATTTAAAGTCAGCTAAAGAATGTTTGCAGCAGGGAACAAACCTTAGATTTAAAAAAAACCCAAAAATTAAGAGGTATAAAACTTTTGAAACAAGGTAATTTTCTGTCAGCGCCAGTTACTACCTAATGAGTTATTGTTACCGTATCGAATGTTTAGTCCAAAAACAGCGGTATCCGCTCGGGTGGTAAGTAAATATTTAATAAAAATACCTGTTGGTTTTAATTTGCCTTATGTGCACAATTCTTTCCTCATCAATGAACCTTGGACCAAAATTTGATAAATAAAAAATATGATTCAAACATTTGAAAATTTAAAAAAAAAATATAAAGTTCTAAATAAAACACAAACATACCAGTCCATGTCCAATACACTTTCCCATGTAAAACAATGAATTTTGCAAGCTACATCCGTCACGTGTCAACTTAAATTTAAGAATAAAAGGAACATGGTAATGTATTAGTCAAATTTGTCCAGTATAAGTTTGTATACAGTGACTTTATACTTCTCAACAGTATTGCGATGATGGTCATAGGACTTTTTCAGTGACTTTTTAGCCTAGACTTGCAATATCCTTGAGTCAACAATTTTAATGTAATTAGTTTGCTTCGTTGTAAAAAGTACTGTTAGTAGAAACAAGCTCTATAAAATCTATAAACTTTAAAAATATGCACCATGCGCATCAGAAGTACTGATACTACTGCCAAGAAAAAGAAAGTTGACAATAGAAAAAAAGGAGTCATAACGTTTGTCGTATAGCTTCATATGTATCCTTTTGTGGGTGTCATAATTGAGTTAAAAGTCACAATAAAAAACAGAGCATGAGGAATCAGTCTTATCTTTTGTTTCAAGCTCACTTGGATAGATGAAATGTGTATTTTCAAATTTGGAATGATTTAGAGACAAAACGTAATTAATATATGTGTACGATGCGTTGAATTTGGAATCAAATACAAGTGAGGAAGTTCAAGTTCATCCTGTCAAATTGACACCGAAAGATTAAGGAACTTCTTTTTGATTTGAAAGAATTTCATCTTTGAATTATACATAGGATTCTCCGTTATATTATCTTAACCAAGCTCCTAAAAAAAATATTGAAAGTAGACTTTCTTACATTATTTCTTTGAAAATAATGTTGTTGGAATATTTATTAGCTGGGAAAACAACAATATTGTTATGTATGTCCGAAAGGACTGCAGAAATCTCATGGTCCCTAAGTACTAAAGAAGTTTTAAAACCCATAGACCATTTTCGTGTGGTAGTCTTTAAACCTTACGAAAAATCTATTTGCCCTAATGCAGTTTAAAAGACATCAAGCTCCACGTTTTCTTATTTTGCCTTTCACCACAATCCATTAAAACTTTGAAAATCTTTCCCCCAATAAATGCTTTATTTCGCTGTATTTAGTACATTTTGAAAGAAGACATTTTAATTAAGTGTTCTTAATTATGTTAATATCATTAGTTACTACAGCTAGTATATAAATTTATGGGGACGCTAAGCAAGAGCGGTTACATGGAATAAAGTTATGGGAGTTTAGAAATTACAGAGTGTGTTTATAGTTAAAAAAATGACGTAATAGGTTTATTGTAGAAGTAGGGAAATAGAGGTAGCGATATATATTTGAAATAAGTGGGTACATTAGATTGTACTAATTCATTAAGTAGTATAAAAGAAATATTAACAATATCTATGTCCTTGTTTGCACAATCTTATTTTAGAAATTGGCGACTGGAGTTGTTCTGTATATTATGTCTCTGAACAGTTTAAATAACCTTTTAAATCCAATATCCATGATGAAAGCGTCAAGTTTAAACTCTGGTGTATTAAAATCTGTCCTTCTTGCAACTAAGATGGGAAAGTGGTAAAGTGTTCATTTTGGTTCGGATATGCTGCAATCCGAGAGGTTTCTGAAAGAATGGTAGATAATTAGAAAAAACTAACATCATGGATATTTTGATCGTTGTAACTGTAATTTCACGTCTTGCTTTGTTCAACTGATGGTAAAATTAACAGTCTCAAAACCCGGGATAGAAAGATTCCTTACTCTTTAAATTTAAAAATTGCATTCGTATTGTTAGGCAGTGCGCAGTTCTCTTATCCAATGATTCTATCGTTGTAATCGGAATGGTATACTTGATAAAGGACTATTCGAAATTCTTACTTCCTTGATGGAAGTTTACGTGCATAACTAATTTTGCCAGTTTTCAAATTTTTACTTTGTTTTTTTGAATTGTGGTTTGGACAAGGACTGGTATGTTTGTTTTATTTCAAAGACAACACGGAATGGCTTGGCTAATTGAAAAACTTTTTATTTCAAACCGATGACCATTCATCCGTGTATTTAGCCTACCTTTATATAAAAATAATTACATTTAGACAATTCATCTAATATCGTACTGTTTTCACTCTGAGAAATTCAACGAAAAAGTAATAACTTTTCTATTGAATAATGTACCAATTGTAAATTGTACCTTAAATGATAAATATTTGGATTTAGTTAATTATTTTTATACGATGTGAGATATTTTTAGCAGATACAGAACATGATTCTTTCTTGAAAATTTTACTTATACAGAATTTCCACATATTTTTAATTTTGCTAGAATACTAAATGTTATTTTTACCAAGTCTATAGGGAAATTCTACTAAATTCTAAATTAAAACTTTCTTTAAACAAAAATGATTAAGTCGAAGTCATGGGACAATGCAGAAGTAAATTATTACAGTTATCATTTTTATGAGTAGGTATACACAATAGTTGAAAAAATTGATTCCTTGATTATGTTAATTTTTTTCAGGTAATTTATATCTATATTAATTCTCTATTTACAAACAAATAATAAAACAAAATAAAATAAGTAAATTCATAAAAATATGGTGGCGCAGAGGTGATATGAAATATATTTTTCTTATTACGTGCGCACGTATTACCTTTTACGTGCGCACGTATTACTAATAGATAATACGTGCGCACGTATTGGTTAACCTATTACGTGCGCACGCAGTAATCAATTCTTGCGCACCCATTACCTTTTACCTTTTACCTATTAGTAATACGTGTGCACGTATTGGTTACTACGTGCGCACGTAAAAGGTAATACGTGCGAACGTAATATGAAAAATATGTTTTATGTCACCTCTGTGCCACTGTATAAAATAAATAAATCAATAAAAAAAATATCGAAAAAAAATAGTTTCTGAAGAAAAGTACCTATAAAATAATTTAAGACATGCGGTTACAGTTGCTGGCTACACTGCCAGAATTCAGATCAAGTGCTATTGTTAAAATATTTTATTTAAATCTGTTTCTTCCAGAACTGGATGGTGAAAACTTTCACATCCAATTAGACGAACAACTGCAACAACTTTTTCAAAAATTTCAAACAAAATACACTTCAAACAACTTCTTAAATAATGGTGGAAATAAGTGTTTTTGTCTCGTTAGTAATGCATCTACTGCTTTTATTGACGTTACAAACTGCTTAGATAAACTGCCTTTTATATGTGGGTCATTTTGCAAGGAAGATCAATTCAATAAAGCATGGCCGGACTATGAAAAAAGTTACTTTGGTACGTAATTGTTTTAAAAAAAGCTAAACAAATGCATCAAATATGTTGGATCAAAAATTATGTTATAGTTTTGAATTCCTTCATTTTTTTTACTCGTTCTACAATTTTCTTTATACTTTACGTTAAAGCTGCATTAAGTTTTCCAAAGAAAAAATTAAAACGGTGCTAATCTTATTAAAACTGTTCCTAATGAACAATGTTATATTTGGTTCAACGGTAAAAATTCGAATGAATACAGAAATTACAGTAATTACCTAGCGAGATGCAGCATTTGGGATCTAATATTAGAACATGGTTACGTCATCAAAACCCGGGTCAATTGAACACAACTTTAGAAACAGTCAAATACGATAAATTTAACACAGAACTTCGTTGAATTTGTCATTTGTGATTTTTAACACCATTTTAAATAGATCTGGATATTAATAAAGGACAATGCAATTTATTATGTTTCACCTTCGATTCATGGGTTTTCCGTACATCTGTGCGCATGCTCCAAGCTCATAATTACCATCGTGAAACATTTACCAACTGGATTAGAAGATTTCGTTTATTTACAGCTAAAAGAAATAAAATTTTAGAAAATGAATCTCACGGGTAATGGTTAGAGCATATCTATTTTTAAAAATACATAATTTTAGAAAATGAAAAAAAAAAAAAAATCAGAAAATTGAAAAACTTAATGCAGCTTTAATGTTTTTAATAAACAAAATTTGCTAGGTTTGAACATTTTAGGTATCTTTTTTATTTTACCTTTGGCTGTTATACATTAAAAATATACCTCCGCTCACAATACAGTATTTGGTATAAACGACAAATTTTCTAACACATTTCATCCAAAATATTAAACAAACATACATAAAAAAATATAAGTTTTTTTGTCTTTTTAAAAAAAGATAGATGATTATTCAAGTTGAAAACATTTATTTAGTACACATATAAACATTAAAATAAGATGCATACATTATTTTTAAAAATGGAACTTATTTTAATGTTATATAAACGTGTTAACACATAACATTTTTGGTATAATTGTTTGTAGCTTCTGTCGGCTTACCTTGCCGTGAAACTTTTTGATAGTAAAGGGTCAATTAAATACATATACTTTATCATTTTATTAGTTAGAAAAGGCAGTGTATTCTTAAAAAGGTTGCATTTCTGAAGTTATATATCAACGCACATTATAAAAAGAATACATGTAAATTTATAACAAATACCAGCTGAATTTTGATGTGCCATATTTGCATATTTCGGAAAAATTACTCCTCATCAGTGACACTAAGACCGAAAAGTTATATAAATAAAAAACATAGCCAAACGGTTGGAAAATAATAAATCTGAAATATTATAAATCGAAATCCAGTTAAGGACTGCTTTGTATGAGGGAACAGACCTTAGTTTTAAATTTCAAAAATTAGGACCGCTGAAAATTTGGCTAAATCGTATATTTTCTGTCAGCACAAAGTACTGCCTACTAAGTTATGGACACCCTTGGGGAGTTTTACTCCAGAAGCAGCGGTACCCGCTCAGGGGTAGTAAATATATATTAACAAATACTTGCTGAATTTTGATGTGACATATGTGCACATTTCGGAAAATCATTCCTCATCAGTGACACTAGGGGCCGAAAAGTTTTATAGATAAAGACTTACTGCCTACTGAGTTTTGGACACCCTCGGCGGATTTTACTCCACCAGCAGCGGTTCCCGCTCAGTGGTAGTAAATAATTATATAAATTAACTGGTATTTGAATTATTTGCGGGTACCGCTGCTGATGGAGTAAAACTCCCATAGGGTATCCTTACTCAGTGGGCAGTACGTTGTGCTGTCAGAAAATGTACCATTTACCAAAATTTTCATACCTCTAAAATTTTCAAATTAATTTAAAACTTAGGTTTGTTCCCTCATGAACAGCATTCCTTAGTTGGAATTGGATTTATATAATTATGAAACTTTAGATTTATTATTTTTAACTGTTTGGCTTATATTTTTGTGTTTGAAACTTTTCGGTCTTAGTGTCACTGACGAGGAATGAATTTGCGAAATGTGCACATCTGGCACATAAAAATTTAACTGGTATTTGTATTATATATTACAAATACCTGCTGAGTTTTGATGAGCCATATGTGCACATTTCGGAAAATCATTCCTCATCAGTGACAATAGGTAATTGCTTTAAGGTAAGATTAATGAGACAAGCCATTTAAATTTCGTTGCACGTAGAGTTTTATTTATGTTTAAATAAACTATAAGACCACGGATCACGAACAACACTGAACTTAAGAACAACCTTATCTGCAAAATGTAAGTTTAGACTTAACTAAGCTGATCACGAAAAAAACTTAACCTGCAGTTGAGTCCAAGCGTTCCCGACTATTTTTTTTTTGCTTAATCAATTATGAAACCCGCCAGACAATTGGCGGTTTATTTTTTAGGCATACAAGCGATCTGTTGGAAATCTTAAGTATTGAACGGTACCGAATGTATTGCTTGTTAACGTATATATTGGTGGTTTTCATCACATTTGTGTAGTAAATTCATTGGAAATTACGTTGTATTTCCGCGAATACGCGAAAATGAAATCAAAATTACCGTTAAATAAATTAGCGGTTTTTTATCTGTTTACCTTCGAAATGCTTTATTCGGTTGTTTTTGTATTATTACGGAAAATTTATATCTCACGCGGCAGTTTGCGTTTTTCTGATTTGCTACGTTCAGTAAAAATGGAAATCGAGGGTAGCGAGACCATGCTTAAATTTAAAAAGAGGGACAGAGAACCCGACGGGACAAAAGAAGAAGAACTTGTTTTACTAGAGGAAGTTGGGGAAAAGTCAGGGTTCCTTTTTCGAGTTTTTCTGGGCCATCTTGATCCGGAAACTCCAAGAAGTCTAAGCAGACTGCTTAGGAAGAGATTGCCAATGTCCTTAATTCGTAAGAAAACTGTTCTTCAAATCATCACTTGTCCTCCTTGCTTTTTTCTGGTGCTTTTTATCCTTAATAAGTAGAATATCAAAGTACCAAAATAAAATTTGCAAAAAATGATATTGTTCTTGTTTTTACAATTATTACAATAGATTAACATATAAAACTTTTTCTTTCTCTTTCTTCAACAGGATATTCTATATTCGAACAAGTACAGCATATCCTATTTTTGATGAAATGTAACTGGAATTTAAGTCTGCCATAGATACAAAAAAATAAAAAATAAAAAAAATAAAATAAAAATAAAAAAAATAAAAAAATTCATCTGCATTTAAGAATTGTGAAGAATATGTAACCACAAAATTATCTTAGAGTACTTCAAAAATTGCCAGCATATGCTGTAAATGTAAAATTAGATGATAATTAGAATTCAAGTAAATTTTTGTTTTTTTTAATAATTGTCAAGGAAAGGAAATACAGGTATAACATTTTTAATGTAATTTTTATTATGAGTTGTTAATTTATAATTTATTCAATATCTCAATAGGTTTGGTCAAGCACACCCTGGTAGGAACAAAAAAATATGAAATTTTTGTCTTTGAAATAAAAAAGAAAATTTCCATTGCTTAATACTACAAAACAGTTATTTTCATTTATTGAGTTGTACCAAATATTTTTTTACTCTACAAATTAATAAAATTAACAAAGAATTACAAATCAGTGTAGCAAACCCAGTATAATTTGTTATAATAGTTTAAATCCACTCAAAAGTACATGTGTAATAAAACAAAAAAGTATAATTTACTTTAACTATACTAATTATTATGACAAAAGTATGTTTCATATTTGCCTAAACCAGTAGTGTTTGCTTAAAATACACTAAATACTAAATGAGCATGGGATTGGGATAAGTTGTTATACATATACAATGACAGTACACATATAACATATTATAAGGTAAATTTGATTTACAATAATCTAAAATAAAAGATATAATTATATATATATATATTGCTTATTCATAAAGTATTTAACGTTACAAATCCATATTACTATCATATTTTATATATCTTTACACAGAGTGTACATGTGTTAGAATGATATTTTAATATGTAATACAATGCATGAACATCATAATTAATAATGATTTCGTAAGCAGTTTCATTATCTAAATATGCCACAACGTTGGCGCATATTTTTCAGTTTTACACACATCACAATTAATTGAAATTTCATATAAGGTAAGACAAAATAATGTTAACTAATTAAAACCTTATATGGAACTTAAATACCTGTCTGATTTTGAAAGATAAAAAACATTTTTCCCAAAAATATACAAAACATCCTTATTAGTGAAATGAAAAATATTTGCTAGTATATTGCGAAGTGGCATTATCTGAACAAAATGACTTCCATCTCTAACTTTAAGTATAAAGATTGCATATAAACATTAAATGGTTTTTATCTTCAATTGCAGGCAAACCATGACGTAAACAACATTTACACACTCTGTCTTCTCTAATTGAAAATAACTACCTACCTTACTCGATAATTAAGTAAAGACTAAATACACTTAGTCTGCATAAGACAACAGCATAGTATTTACAATATATAGAAGAAAAGTAGCTTGATGTTTCAAACACGAATGAAAAATTTCTATAGAAGTTTACTTTTCCATGGTCCCTTAATGAAGCATCCCGCCCTTGTTCTTGTTGTTTACTCTTTGAATAAACATTCAAAAATAATTCCACATCATCTACATCTTGAAACAACCATATATATTGAATAATAAAACAAACATACCAGTCCTTGTCCATATCACAATCCCAAAAACAAAGTAAAAACTTTGCAAACTGGCAAAATATGTAATGCACGTGAACTTCCATCAAGGAAGTGAGGCCGGGTGCTCCGGAAGTGTGAGCACCTCCTGTCTAGCTAGCTACACCCGTCACGTGCAAGTCAATTTTGAGAAGGAAAGGAACAAAGGACTATGGTAAGTCAAATATATCCAGTATAAGTTGGGATACAGTGACTACATACTTATCAACAATATTGTGATGACGGCCATAAAACTTTTTAAGGGCCCTGATTAGCCTAGGCTTGCAATATCTTTGTGTCAACAATTTAATTGTATGTAATTTGCTTCGTTGCAGAAAGTGCTCATAGTGGTAACAAGCTCTACCGTACTGTATTAACTGTGAAACATATATACCATACGTTGGAGAAGCAGGGATATTACTGCAAAGAAACGGAAAGTTGACAATAGAAAAATTAAAGTCATCACGTTTGTCATATAGCTTCAGATGTAACCGTTCATGGGTGTCATAATTGAGGTATAAGTCTAAATATGAAGCAGAATATCGAAAATCTGTCGTGTCTTTTATTTCAAGCTCACTTGGATAGATGACATTCACATATTCTCCAAATTTGTGATAATTTAGAGAAAGAACGTCATCTTTATATCAGTATGTGTAGTTGGGATACAGTAACTACATACTTATCAACAATATTGTGATGACGACAATAAAACTTTTAAGGGCCCTGATTAGCCTAGGCTTGCAATATCCTTTTGTCAACAATTTAATTGTATGTAATTTGCTTCGTTGCAGAAAGTGCCCATAGTGGTAACAAGCTCTACCGTACCGCATTAACCGTGAAACATATTCACCATACGCAGAAGAAGCAGAGATATTACTGCAAAGAAACGGAAAGTTGACAATAGAAAAGTCATCACGTTTGTCATATAGCTTCAGATGTAACCTTTCATGGGTGTCATAATTATGAAAGAACGTCATCTATATATCTGTATGTGTAGTTGAATGATTTAGCGACCGTCTTTTTTCCAGATTTGACATGGTTTGTAAAAATTCTGATTCATATGAATAAAGAAACAAATCAGCAAGCAAAGGTGTACAGTGTGTGCCCATTGGTATACCCGTTGTTTGTTGAAAGATAAAATTGCCAAACACAACAAATATGTTGTCTATCAAAAACTCTAACATTTTGTTGATGGTATCTTCAGTATATTTTTGTATGCAGTCTGTATGGTGTTTTACAAAATAACCGGAATCCCTGTTGAGCACTAGATATTTATATCTTGGTTTACCGTTTTTGTAAAAGAATGAAAAGTGAATGATTTGTTTTAGACGTTCTCCCAATTTAGCATGAGGAATAGTGGTGTAAAGGGTAGAAAAATCAAAAGTTTTTATACTTTTTACCAAAGATAGATTAAAAACAAAATGGTCCAGTAGTTCTTTAGAATTTTTGAGAATCCACATTTGGTTGATACCAGATGTAGAATAGACTTTATCTGAATAAGTCTGAAGGCCATCTATGACGATTGTCAAAATTTGTGTTACAATTACTGATAATGATTTAAATGTACATTTACATTTAGTTAAATAATCTTAAAACTTTCTGAAATTTACACAAGTAAAAACGAAGGACAAAATAGTACTAAAAAAGCTACAGACATTGCAATGATAGAAATATAATTGCAATGTATTTTGTACCATCTTATCAAATATTATCAATTCGTGGTTATCATTTCTAAATGACTCTTGATGTGTATATACAGATAATTTGTTTATGATTTCTGTATTAAAACAGCTATTCAAGATAACTGTTTTTACATATCTTTTACATTTTTTGATGTAATTTGTTTACCTTTACCGAATTTTTTTTTTTTTTTTTTTTTTTTTTTTTTTTTTTTTTTTGTTGTTGTTGTTGTTGTAAAACAATTAACAATCTGTAAACTATAAATTATCCATAAGTGTTTGGACTATTAAAGTTTTTTTTTTGAAAAAAGAATATGACTGGTAATAATTTGAAGAAAAATATATACATGTGTATGGAATTCATTATCCTATGTAAAAAACTGAAGTTTAAAACAAACAAAAATCAATATTAATTGCATTACTTAAAAGCATCTGTTAATATCTTAAATGTGTATGAGCTGATGTAGCGATGTTTGTTTACATCATACTTTTTAATCAACTTAAGCAAGAGCAAGGGGAGCTAACCCAAAAAACTTTAATATCTACTTCAAAGTGTAATGATTTCTGTATTAAAACAGCTATTCAAGATAACTGTTTTTACATATCTTTTACATTTTTTGATGTTATTTGTTTACCTTTACCGAATTTTTTTTTTTTTTTTTTTTTTTTTTTTTTTTTTTTTGTTGTTGTTGTAAAAAAATTAACAATCTGTAAACTATAAATTATCCATAAGTGTTTGGACTATTGAAGTTTTTTTTTTTTTTGAAAAAAAGAATATGACAAGTAATAATTCGAAGAAAAATATATACATGTGTATGGAATTCATTATCCTATGTAAAAAACTGAGTTTAAACCAAACAAAAATCAGTATTAATTGCTTTACTTAAAAGCATCTGTTAATATCTTAAATTTGTATGAGTTGATGTTGCAATGTTTGTTTACATCATACTTTTTAATCAACTAAAGCAAGAGCAAGGGAAGCTAACCCAAAAAAACTTGAATATCTAGTTCAAAGTGTAATGATTTCTGTATTAAAACAGCTATTCAAGATAATTGTTTTTACATATCTTTTACATTTTTTGATGTAAGATCACCATAATGTATAAGGCAAATTAAATTTGGTGTGTAATGAGGAGTAAATGAAAAATATGTGACTTCCTATCTTTTATACCATGTGGTTATTATGTATTTAGAAAAAATGCACTGAAAATAAGTACATGAAAATTACCAATGACTTTTTTGAAATTATGAAATGGAGTGTGGCAATTAGTAACACATGATTTTAAATTGTTGAGAAGAATGTAATTGTAGAAAACCCTTCTTTTCATGTCCCTCAATAACTTTGACACTTTACCATAATTCATAATTACCACACTTTTTCTCTTTTAAAGGCAAAATGTATGTCAGCAATTAAGCAATAATTTACTTTATATATTAGTTAGTTTGGTAAAGTCAGGGTAGCACATCTATATTTTGCATTGTTAATAAGCATTAACATCAGAACTGAAATCAATATTAGATTTTATCTATTTAAATTACTCTTGTTTGAATTCACAAATAATCACATGTTTCCAAATTGAAGGACAACTGTTTATTTAAAATCAAATTATTTCTGTCAACAAATATCATAAATTTTGAATATAGTTGTATTATTTTAAATTGCTATTTTTAAATTGTCTGCACAAGTTGCTCTCCTAAACATTCGGGAATCGTAAACTGATCCTGACTATTTTGCAACACATGTCTTCATAATAAAGTTTTCATCACAAACAATCTGCAAAGAGAAAATAAAACATTTTTTAATTCAATTATGTTATTAATCTTCTCTTTTTTCTTTTTCATCCTATTTTGTGTGTACAAGTTATATGAAACAGCCTTTATCCATTATATTGTAACCAAATAGATATATTCTGGTGTATTTTTGATGACTTAAATTTATTTATTTATTTTTAATTTATTAATTAATTAATTTATTTTTATTTTGTAAAAGCAACTAAAAACTTACATTTTTATCTTAAATTTTATATTGTGACAGTTTTATAAAGAGATTTATCTCTCTCTTGAGTCATATCATATATTTGTAAAGAACATTATACGCAAATCCCAGTCATCATTAGGAATTAATTAATTTTTTAAAGATAAATTTACATGAAATTTTTTTCTCAATAAAAAACAAAACATTACAACAATAGAAAACTGGGTCTTAGTCATAAACTATGTACCCTGTACATTAATGGAATGAAAACCTTTCCTGTTTACATTATCCATTTCATGGTTCTTTGGTTTGAAAATCTTTATTTGTGTTCCATTAATGCTTTCTATTACATTAGGATATCCTAAAATGACCCATTTAAATGTATATATTAGTTACAGTTACACTTCTTTAAATTTCAAAATAATTATATTTTATATCAGTAAAAAGTTTATGGAGGATTAATAATCCAATCAAAGGTAAATGAAATTGATATGGTGTAAGATATTACATATACTGTAAAATATTTTTGTTCCTGAGAAACCTTTTAAGATTATAAAATAACTATTTTTAATGCAATCTAATTATGTGGCCAAGATATTCTAGGTATAATTTGAAATTAACGATTTTTTTTCATTTTAAATTCTCCTTTTTCCTGATCTTTTTCTTCTTCATTCTCTTCTGAATCAATGAATTAAATAATTAAATTATTTATTTATTCATTTATTTATTTATTAATGGAAAATTAATGTCAACAGTTGCCATTTACTGAAATAAAAAATAATAAATTATTATTATTATTATTATTATTTATTATTAGGTCAGAATATAGTTTGCTGTGTTATAAATGGGAACAGTGTCATTTGCAATGGACTTTTGAAAGATACCTCTATTGGATGATTGTATTTATTTAAATAATTACCAGCAACGGCGACAAATCCCGCTTTTCTTTGTCTGCCATCATTTCTTTAAGAAAGACAATAAACTCGCCAGCCAAAGAAAAGATGACTTCACTCACTCTTTTAATACACCGGCCGGCGGTGGCCTTGCTGATGTTGATGCTGTCACCAATTAGTAGATGAAAGGCACCAGTTGCCAAAAACCACAGGAAAACAAAACCTGAAACAATGGTGTCAGCTGACCTTTTTTCTTTGTTGGGTGTACTTATCTCCCTGAAACTAAATCTGTTATATAGAAAATGGTATGACGGCTAAAACGATACCGGGCGAACATTTCCTCGTCTCTCAAACATTCCGTTGGATTTTCCCGATCCAAAAACCCTCTACGAACGTTTCTGTTACGCTCAGCATAATCGAGGGGTTCTAGAAGACAACGAACGGCAGCCATTTTCAGTCGGCATCATTTCAGACTTAAATATTTAAGACTGTCATGTACTTTTCCTAGAAATGTTAAGTTTTTACTTAGTTACAAAACAAGTTCAGTTGATTTCGTGATCCGTCTACATTTTAATTTCCTATATCTCGTATTTAAGACAAAAAAACTTAGATTTAAAATCGAAAACTTGCGTAAGTATTGTTCATTATCCCGGGGTCAGGTTTAAAAACTAAAATATAAATTTTAAAGATTATATTATAATGTTTAAACAACATGTCTTCTTAAAAGAATATATATATATATATATATATATATATTATTGTTATTAAATCATATTATCTAAACATTCCCATTGGCTTAGATTGCATCACGTGGTTTACGATAAATATCATATTGCACAGAAGTGCATGCCAAAACATCATATCGACTTGGAGCACGTGCCAGGGTTCTTTCGTGATCGTTTTCCGCTCCGCGTTGTATTCATTTTTTATTAAGGGCGTCCAAGCGTACATGTTATTGTTGATATAAGAATGATTGATCTTTATTTTTGAAGGAGAAATAACACATTTATGGTCGGAATTAATAATAAAGCAATTGTAGCATGGTGATTTCGGTCGATATGTGTTTAATCGACTGAAGAAAATCGATATTAACCTCGGACTACGTCCTCTGTCGATATCGATTTTCTTCAGTCGATAAAACACATATCGACCTTCCTTATCACCATGCTATAATTGTATAATATATATATATATATATATATATATATATATATATATATATATATATAGAAAGATAGTTAGATAGATAGATAGATATTTATATTATATATATATTGTTAATTTTAGAAACAAATCGAATACTTGTTTCGACAGACAAAAGTATAAAATACTTTATCACAGAGACCCCGGTTGACTTAAGACTACTCAAGGAAATAATAACAGATGAACCAGTATACTGTTTTGATATCAACTTTGAAAAAAATCTTTTATACTGGCATAGCCGAGATTCAACATTCATCATGGAGACTTCATTACATGATTCAAGCAATGGTATTCATCGGAAAGTTGTTTATACCGGTGACCCTTACACTTATTTTGCTGTTGATTGGATGTTAGATAATATTTATTACTCTACGATGACCTCACAAACAATTAGCGTGTCAAATGGATATTATGCAAAAATACTATATCTGACAAATGTTGAAAGACCTCAATATCTGCAAGTAGATCCTCTTGAAGGGTAAATATTTATGTTTATGTGATATTTCGCGTGTATCTCTCTGTCGCTCTCTGTCTCTCTCTCACCCACACACGCAAACATACAGATAAACACACATACACACACACATACCCATTTACACACACGAAAAACGAACACACACACTCGTACCAACCTACCCGAACACACACATTGAATAGTTTTTGATTTTTTTTTAATATCAACTCGTTATAAACTGCTTAATAACCAAACCAATACAAGAGAAATCAGTTGGCAGGTATTGGTTGTTCGTTGTCTAGAGATAAATATATAATAGGCCGGTTGATAACTTTGAAAGGAACTTATCAATGGTGAAATGACGATTAAAGCTAGTATTCTAAACTAAAGCTGATCATAAACATATATATAACATTTCTCTACATCATAGATTTTCTCACCTTCTTCACACCAAATAGAAAAAGGTAGATAAAAAGTTACCAAGAAAACGTTCTCAGCACAAGGGACATCAGAAAATGCGATGAAATATCAATCAAGAGTTTATAAATCTATTTTGGATTGGATATACCTTTTATTTCATAAAAAATATTATAGAATATCAAATAAGGCACAACGTACATTGTACAATAAATAAAATAATGTTGTAGTTTAATACAAAAAAGAGACAAAAAAGACAATGTCATCTGTTTTACAACACTTTTTTTAAATCATAAATTATTTTTTAAAACAAAAGATATAAATCCTTTAGTAGTATTTCAATCGCATTATCGATGATAAATCTAGTGTCCTTTCAAATCATATAAAAGTTTTTATGCTTTCAATATGTGTCTATGTTTGTTTATTTTTTTCATTTGTGATACCTTAGTGTTTGTTTTTTTTTTGTATTAAATGTTTGTGTTTCATGTTGTTCAGTTTCAATCTTGTCTTGCGTAAAACAACAACTATGATATGCATGAACAAAATAAGTCAATAGTAAAAAAGGATTTAAATATAAAAAAGTACTTATTATCATGAATCTGTTTTACAGGATATTGTTTTGGTTGGAACCTTCAGGAGTTATATGTGGATTTTTGGACGGGCAGGAAAAAACACGTATAATAAATGGAAATTTTAACCGAATTGTAGTTAATTTCTTTTCTATGGACATTTATGCTAGCAAAAGAAATTTGCTAAAAAAATATAATTATATAAGCACTAATTCTATAAAATTAATCATTAGTGATTTGACTGATGGTATACAATGCTTTGACATTGACAAAGAAAGCCAGAACTTTGACGCAAACGCTTACCAGAGAAATTATTATGAAGAAATGAGAACTGTCAAATTTTCAGATATATTTTTCATAAAGAACAATATGGTTTTTACTATGAAATATATATTTGGATCTACTTTATCGTCGAACTCTGATCCACCACCTGACCTTTATCTCCAAAATATTTATCATTTGAATGAAGATTTGAAGTATTTGAAAATAGTAGATGAACATAAGGATATGGTACACAATTGCAGTTATTTCAACAAATTTTGTCTTGATAAGGGTAATGATTTTTTTACATGTATATTTATCCCCAGCCTTATGACGAAACGATCCGTCAATCAAATTTCTTTTTCGAAGTAAAACTCAAAATCTATTCATCGCAATTTGATGACACTCGTTAGAAAACATCAACAAGAAAATGGCATGTGCATATTTTTAATCGAATTTGTTTGCAGATTTTATTTGCTGCGGGTTATCGCCCCTTAAAATGTTTATAGGGACATTTTTTCCGGAGTATTTCTTTGAAAAAATTCATTACAACTTGCTACAACTCATCAACAGGTCACAATATGTGCAATATAACTAACATAGTGATGGCGTGAAATGTTCATGGAGTTATTGACCCTTAAATTGTATTCATCAAAACAATAAAATTTGGTAGAAATCATCAAAAGGTACAGGATATGTGCATATGATTTATCCGAATAGGTTTGTAAATATCTTATGAGTTTTGACACTCTATATGTTTTAACAGGAAATTTTTGTCTTAAAAAAGTTTCCAAATCTATTTTAAAAACAGTTTATCACAACTCAATGAAACTAAGTGCAAGCATCAAAAGTGATAGGGAGAACTAAGATTTGATTCAGCTTTATTTACTATTCAGTTGTTGCATCCACAACAACAAAAAACTTATGTCTTGTTTTTCTAAATTATACACATATAGCAATCTACTTTGAACATTATTTGAAATTATAAAAAAATAAATAAAAATAAAAAATAATTTGATTAAAAATGAAAAATAAATAATAAATAAATGAATAAAAAACAAAAAATAAATGATTTCGCGAAGGATATCAATTCACTGAATTTTCTTGTTCATTTTATAGATTATGTAAGTAAGAAGTTTAATTTGTTTAAAAATATACCTTTGGTTTAGTAAACAAAAACAAAAACCTTAGAGACTAACATACAGATACTATTCATTAGACGTATATGCAATGTTACATCAAAGCAATTTGAAAACAAACTTTATTATAATAATGGTATGTAGATAAGTTTTGAATATATTAAAACAATTTAAATCATGTGAATCAAACTCGTGTATTTTATGCAAAGAAATACAAATCGTAATTGTTTTTTTAATCTAAAATGGTCGTCAATCGAATAGTTTTATTATTATTATTATTACTATTATTATTATTATTATTATTATTATTATTTTGTCGTAATTAACAACAATTTATACCTAGTGTCTCTATACGTATATTTTTTTCGTTTTCTGTAAAACCAATTCTTTCACTATGATTGTGACTTTAGCACAAACACATTCGTTAATTAAAAGATAGTCCATTTATCTTCATACTTTTGTTAAATTTAAATTAAAGCCGTGTTCAAATTATAATCATGTCGTTGACTTAAATCTCATGTTTATTTTTCATAGTAAGAAATTTCAATCCGTATCTTGTGACAAAATAGGTTTGTTTTGTTTCGGTAGTTTGACTTGTATACATAAATATCAATGATACGATGATCTTAGAAAAATGTACTCGTCACTTAACTTTTCCAGTAGGTCGACAACTTAAGAGGTATCGCAGAAGAGAAAGAAATTTTGTAAGAAGCATATAATTAAAATTGTTAATTCCCAGAAAAAAACTTGCCGTCGTTGTGATCATAAATGCGGACTCTGTTGATTTTTTGGAATAACGCTGAAATGCATTAAGAGGAAAAATCTTCCATTCAGAGTACCTGAATCATGAGTAAATGTAAAAAAAACTATTTTCAGACAGATAAAACCGGGCATTTAATATAACATTATCAAGCTTCAGTTTAAAAAATGGAAGTAATTAAAATTATTGAAATTAAATCCACATGTGATACTCCGCCAAAGTTTGCAAGCCTATGCGTACACATTACATTTGAAATTACATTGCATTGCATTATCTTATTTATTTACTTATTTATGTATTTGAATCCTTGTTTATTAATTAAACAATTGAACCGTTTTAATGAGGTTAAATGTCAATATGAATACAAAAGCTTTCCAAGCAAACTGAATAATGCGCCTTAGCCAGTGCGATTGTTATATTTTCGTTATAATATGTTAAAAAATATATTCATAGATTCTAAGGTTCAAAATTTATCATCTATAAGACACCAGAAAAAGTCCAGTAGACACAATAGCCACAAAAAACGTGCGCGTGCAGTTTTGACCTGAGAACATCATTTTCGACCGAAATATAGTCCACAAATAACAACAAAATTTTATTTATATTCGAATTATTGTATTTATTGTATATCTAATATTCTAAAAATACATTATGTTGATGAATCTTTCTTGTAAAACCTTCTAAATACGCTTTTCAACCGTGTCAGCCCTGTTGATTTACGTATGCTATTGTAGTTTCGAATTGTGTATTGCATTTTATATGTATTCATACACGGAGTCACATGCTTTTTTGTCATTTGTAGACTATATGAACGGCTATTAAGCTTGGTTAAATAGGGATTTCAACGGGAAATGAAAATATTTATCTTTATTTATTTATTTTTTTTGAATATTTTGATTATTTATTTATTCATTTCTTTATTACCAATTAATGAAATTCCAACAGTTTACAATATATTTCGTTTTACTGTACTATTAAATGGGATCAGAGAAGAATCCATAAGAAACAAAAATCTTCAACTAAATCCAATATCAACACATAAATAGATTATTTAGAAATTGATTGGATTCACTTAAACAAACTTAGCGTTGAAGTTTACATGACTATTCAGCTACGAAGCGGACAGGGCTTGATAAGTGTCGGACAATATATATATATATATATATATATATATATATATATATATATATATATATATATATATATATATATATATATATATAAATATTAAGCTTACCTTGTTGAGATCCTCAACAACGACACAAACATAATTAAAATTATAAAAATATTCGAAATTTTTTTTTGAATATTGTTAACTTCATTGTCGAGGTTATTTGTTTATTTGATTCACAAAAGGCTAACTTTAACACACACACACACACACACACATATATATATTGCTAACATACATTTCGAAATACAAATCTAAAGATTAAAGCTACATATCGTATTGTATTTATTTATAAAATATTAATTCATACTAAGTATGAAATAAATATGTTCAACGAAAGTGAACGTAAAAACTTTTATATAAGCTTAGCATGGTATGGCTACAAGGCTAGATAAGAAGGTTCTTAATTATTGTATGAACTTGAGCATGGATCTAATAAACATATGTTTTTGTTTGTATCTAGGTTTTGAATTTAGTCAAGATTTAGGTTCAATCATCAATTGTTCTTATTTACCATTACGAACGTACACACGGTCAATATTTTATGAATGTGTTTGTCCGTTAGATGGAATATTTTTGACTGCAAAAAATGGTTCATGTGGTAAGTGAAAATAAGTTTATTACTAAGAAAAATGTTTACTTCGTGATAAGGAACTTTTGTATTTTTGTATATCTTCAAAATGTATATCTAGAGATATAAATTTAATCAATTTTAGATTGGTTTAATTTTTATTTAGTCATAGTGAAGTTTTAAGAATGGATCAAGCTGTATTCCAATGTATTTTTAGATTGCTGACAAAAACAACAAAAAATAATAATAAATATCCTTATGAAGCTAAACATTAAGCGCATATCACATTTATTTGAAAAATGCTTTTGTCTAAAGAATTTAAAGGAAACTCCTAGATAATAGGATACATGTATATGTTACAAATTTGATTGCAATGAATTAAAGCTGCAAATGAATCAGTTTGAATTCGAACAAATGACACTTTTGTGCGAAAGTAACCTATTGTTTATTTTCCAAAAGGAAAATCTTTTTGCACAAATTTGATTGAACAGATGTTGATTTATTATCAATCTTCAAAACAGTTGTGCTAATGTTTAAGAAATTTATATATATAGAACAGTAATTCTTACAATAAGATTATGGAAATCCAAACCAAATACTTGCAATTTTTTTACAAAGAATTTGGAACATTTCATTTAATTATATCATACAACTTCAATCGAACAATAAAGGTAGATAAAGAATTGATACATTTTTTCGACCTCAAATGGAAATGACTAATAATAATTAATTTTTATATTCTTTCTAACAATGAAATGGATTAAAATGTGTCGAAATTGAAATATTTTCAGATTTCAGTGTATGTGTAAACGAAAACGGAAAGTGTTCACAAAAATGTAATGCGCTGGATTACTATCCGTATAGATATTGTTCCTGTTATGAGGGATTCTATTTGTTAATAGATGGAAAGACGTGCATACATGAAAATGGTAGGGTAATGATTTAACCGCAATATCTTTTAAGACATAAAAAATGTCAAATTTCATTTTTACGGTGTAATTGACAAAAGCATACCTAAATACGCTCTATTCTAGTTAATCAAATATTATAATGCATTGATTCAATAAACAATCTTTTCGATTTCATAATATTTAAGCTTTACAACCACAAAAAAAAATAAATAAATAAAAAATACAGACAAGACTAAAAGACTAAAGCCTGAGTCAGACTGTCACGTTTCGAGCATCCCGTTTCGCTATATTTCAATGTGCCACATTTCATATCATTTTTTCGTCTTTTTTTTCGGTCCCTACGTTCTACTAGGTTTGTGCTACGGTTTAGTACGTTCCCCTACGTTTCACGCGGTTTCGCTACGTATCATAACATTTTTAATATCCAGGTTTCACTACAATTCGGCACGTATAAACTACCTTTTAGTAGGTATTTCTAGGTTTTGCTACGTTGCAACTACGTTCCACTACGTTTATAGTACGTTACAGTACGTTTTAGTACGGTCGACTAGGTTGTTGCTACGTATCACAACGTATCAGGTATTTGAGGTATTGATTTCTAGAAACTGTATCACAAAAACTATCATTGTAGCATGAGCACTAGAACAAGAAGCAGGGGGCAGAGACGGGGGCCTGAAAGGGCCGGGAGGGGGTCAAAAAGAAAGTTCCCCAACATCAGACGTTGTTGAATTGTACAGAGAAAATGAGTGGCTATATAATACAAGTGTGCATGATTCAAGAAATCTCACAGGCTCTTTTTCCCGCGAAGATTTATCAATGAAATCAGAGGTGTATCGATACTTTGAAAACCGCTTTAAACCCAAGAATCTGGCATACTTTCGCACAAACAAATCAACGGAACAGGTAATACTACAGTTTAAATTTAAAATGTAAGTTTAAATTTTTTTTTTTTCTAAACCCATAACAAATTTATTTGATATTACATTAATTTTTATATGACGTAATGTTAATATGAATTATGACGCCACGCTTGTTCCTGTCTTTTGTATTCACACGCCACATCCATCATATGTTAAATTTTGATTTTAAATAGAACTTGTATTTTTTGTGGTGCAAGAAATAGAATCAATCACTACTTATGGTATCAGATAGGGAAATCTCAACCCTATCTGGCACCACAAGTAGTGATAGTTCTTTTATTAACTCATGTAAAAGCAAAGAAACATCGCCTGATCAATTATTAGCCTGTATGCAATGAACTGGTAATTTCGAATCTTGCATTTTGAAGTAATTTAAATAGTGTATACTCTTTAAAATATTCATGTATATATTTTTGTGTAATAACATATCTGAGGTGGGATAAGATTTAACTGCAGTTTGATATTGATTATCTGAGGTAAAAATCTTTTTGGTTGAATAGATTACATTTGATTTGAATTATGTCATTTATAGGTCATTATCAGTAGAAAGATTCTGTGCTTAAGAATGCAAAGTGGCAAGCAAAAGCAAGATAGATGATTGGTAAAGTTTACGGACTTGGATAGAATCAATGAGGTCGCAACTGGGAAGACATTCGTCCGCAAAAACTAACGTGCCGAAACTAAAAACTAACCTTTATGCCGCATCAGGCCTCGTTCTAATAAATGCAACTTTATGACATGCCTAATTCCAATTTAACGGCAGGGGGAACGTAGGACTGTCTCATGTTTGAACGTTTGACAAGATTGTTAGGAAACAGCGTGCATGCTTCTTTTAAACGTATCAATGCATAGCAGTGCGTAGAAATACGTAGCGACACGTAGTTTTACCTAGTACACCGTGACGTACCGTAGTAAACTGTGACATAAAACCTAATAGAACGTACTAAAACGTAGCAAAGCCTAGCACATACATAGTAGAACGTATTCAGACGTCTATTCTATGTTTCAATACGTATCTGCTACGGTTTCACTACGCATCACTACGTTTGAACTACGTTTCGATACGTATGTACTACGCATCGAGTTTTGGCTACTTTTTGGTTGTGCAGACCAATACAAACGGGATGCTTCAGGTTTTGCTACGTGTATAAAGCCGTTTCTACTTTGTGTCGCTACGGTTCGTTACGAATATTCCCGAGTCGCTACGTTTCGTTGATTTTTGGAAACGTAGCAAAACGGGATGCTTTAAACGTGACAGTGTGACTTGGGCTCAAATAAAATATAATCGAAAAAAATTTATTTAAAGCATACCGTAACAATGGCTCCATGTAAAGCTATGCCGGGTTTTTAACTTTACCTTTCCACTATCTGACTGTAGAAGAGTTGTCCGTGTTTAAGTATATTTAGAAAAAGAACATTATTTCTTATAAGTTCTATAAAGTATATTGTCTTTCCTTTACTATTTTACACAAATGTTATGGTAAAAAAGTAAGAGATCAACGTTTAGATCATATCAATATTGCTTGTAGATTATATGAATTGAATTGTATTTGCCAGAAATCCTAATCCTTCACATTTTCAGACCATAACAATATAGAAAACAAATACCTGAGAGAAACATTGCTTTATTAAACAGGTTCTAAAATAAAGAATGAATACTAGTACTCTTTTCTTATATGAGAATTCAACAAAAGAATCGATGAAATTTAAAAAAAAAAGTTTATAGATGTGCAAAACAAATGAAATCCATCAAAAAATTTTATTACGTTATTCGAGTCACTTTGTGAAACATTTCTTACAGTTATACTAATAGTTATGCATATTTCAATAATGCATTAATGTTCACATTCTTATATTTCGATCGTCTCTGAAAGTTATTTTTTCTTCTGAACCTGCAAGTATTATCTATAAGCAACATTGAACATATGGTTTATAAAATTACGGATATCAATGATAAGTCTATTTCAAGAAATACTCAGAGGATTTTTCTTTTTCGAACAAATTATATTCTTATATCTTATGTTACCGTTTTTATTTAAATAGATACTTGGGAACTCATTTTGTTCGGTGACAAAAATCAATTACAGCTTTATTTGCCACAGCAAAAGTTTGAAAACAAACAAACTATCTATATAGAAGGGTTTGAAACATACGAAAACGCAGGAATAGACTTTGATCCAACAGAACAAAAGATTTACTGGATAAAAGACAAAATATTCAGCATTAATAGAGCTTACGTCAATGGGTCTGGTATGTAATTCATTAGTAGCAATTTGTAAGTAATGGAAGAAATATTTATGATTTTTTATTTTTATACATTATTTCATCTACGATATATTTTGCTTGTTATACTTATCATGCTTGTTTTCATTGGAAACATTTAACGGAGCACAGGGCTACAAAACAGATGAGGAAATAGGGCCTGATTATTTTTTCTAAACATGTATTCTTGATGTTCTTAATCAAAAGTTATGACTTTTTATTTTAGTATAATTTAGCAAAAATATTCAATCTCTAGATATACATTTTGAAGATATACAAAATATAAAAATCTTATGAAGCTTTTGAACAAATGACAAAATCAACGTCAAGTGAACTACAATCGGTAAAGTATATCTGTGTACTTTTATTATTTTAATAGGAAATGAAGAATTAAACCGAGGCACTGCAATAGACCGACGAGCTTTAACTCTCGATATTTTAAAAAGACGAATTTTTTTCTCCGTTCATTTCAATTCTACAATAGAATCAGTCAATATGGACGGAAGAGCTCACAAAAAAGAGCTTCAATTATCTAATACATATTATGCAAGTTTTTTTTCAATAGACACGTTTAATGGGTAAGTAAAATTACCTGATTAAATAAAAAAGTTATCTAACAAATCATTCGAAATATAAAATTTAAATTTTAAAAGAAATAATTTGATAAATTTATTATTATTATTATATTTTTATTTTTATCAGTAGCAGAAGTAGTAAGTAGTAGTTGTAAAGTTTAAATATGTTTATTAATATAATTATTCTTATTTTTTCTTATAATTTGTTGACAATAATACGTTTGTTTTTTTAAAGTGAGAAAATTCATAAAATAAAAGTGCCCGAAACCAAATTCAAATCTGCCAATTAATAGTGCATGATGTACGTATCTTAAATCCCAGAATGAAGACAAATCCTATTCTAATGCAATAATGTTTTAATAATGATTTTTTTAATTAAAATTCTAATTTTGTTCGAGACATAACACAAAATAAATATACAACAAGAGATTCAACTAAATTTTTATTTATTTACTTGGATAAAGATTTTAAATACAATTTGCTCCAGTCATTATATATATAATTTTATTTCCTTTAGATAAATTATGTGCTTAATAGAATTGCATTCTAAAATTACCTGTAATATACACGTTTATATATCATCAGTCAGCAAGATGGCGTTTGATGATCAACTCAATTTTAATAAATCATTTAATTTTTCATGTTTTTGACATCTCTTTTTAAGTACTTTGGCCTGAAAATTGTTTTTATTTTCATGTAATAATTAGGTATGTAACCGATACAAAAAAGTATGTTTTTTAAACAGCTATAGAATTAAATAATTGTCCATAATGTCAATATAATATATAATATTCATATAAAAATGTACTATGGTACTTGCATTTTTCAGAAATTTCAGGTGTGTGTGTGTGTGTGTGTGTGTGTGTGTGTGTGTGTGAAAATTGAAAAAAAAGCAATTTCAATTTATAACATTTTTTTACTGAAAGGCTTTCTTTCAAAAATCGTTTCATTTTTTTTTATTTCAGTTTTGTATACTTTTCTCCATGTAATTTTCTCTCAATTTGTTAAGTCAATGAATAAATCTTATATCGTTATCCAAGAATTGTTTACATAATCAGTCTTTATTAATTTTTTTTTTTTGGTTAAAATATACAATTTTAAATAAACTAATTTCAATTTGCCCTGTTTTAATTCTTTTATGAAAATATTTTATTTTCTCTAATGATACGAATTTAACAGAATAAACGCTGTAGAGAGGTCACCGATTAAAATTTGGAAAAGGTCGGTTAAGACAATAGAGATATTTTAGAGAGAAAGAGAGAAATATTCGGCAAGTAAATACATTGAGAGAGAGAGAGAGAGAGAGAGAGAGAGAGAGAGAGAGAGAGAGAGAGAGAGAGAGAAGGGTCTGCAGAAACTGAATATTTTTAAGAGAGAGAGAGAGGGGGGATCAAGCGGAAACTGAATATATAAGATAGAGGAGAAAGAATACGATCGTTAACTGAATAATTGATGGAGAGATATAAAGTAGAGAGAGGAGGGTCTGCAGAAACAAAAGTAAGATAAAGTTTGTCAGTTAACTTTTGTGACTGGTTTCTTACTTCAATATGTTCTCTTTCCGTATCTAGTTCATATTTGCATAGAATAACCTTTACCCTATGATTCTTATCTTGTTTTAAATATTACTTTACCAACTCTTTTTCATTTGGAACTGGAATTATATATTTAAATATGTTCCCATATCATCATGTGTCTTTCCACATGAGTCAATTTCAAAGACAGTAAAAGGTGCGCTCTCTCTCTCTCTCTCTCTCTCTCTCTCTCTCTCTCTCTCTCTCTCATGCTTTATTTGTATCATTGCATAACACAACCTACCTGGGATCTATAATCAAATGAGTACCGCTCTATACATTTAACAACTGGCGTTAATTGCTTTATGCTTACTACAGATATGATTAAAACACGGATTGTTATACGGTGAAAACTGCACGTTCGTTATTTTATTTATTTATGAATAAAGTAACAAGTATCATTAGAAAACTACAAACGGATCCTCCAAAATAATTTAATTTATACCTGTAAATATTGAATTTAGAAAGGCGTTATCTATGTCTCCTTTGACAAATAAACTATAAAAATTAAAAAAAACAACAAAAACAAAAACAAAAAACAAACCAACAAAACAAAACAAAACAAAAACAAAAACAAAGAACAAACAAATCATACTTTAAACTGAATGAATGTTATTGCCATACTTCTATTAATAGTATTGTAAAAGTTTTATGAAACATCTTAAGCATCTTTAAGGAGATTCTAATAGATTCTTTTACGTTCGTGCCGTTAAGGATCATAAAAGGTGTCATTAAAGAGTTATTACATTAAGATCCTTAAAAATGGAATGACTTTAAGGAGGATTTAAGACATTTTTAAGGATCTTTAAGGACATATTTAAGTTTATTTAAGGATCCTTAAAGAACCAAAAAGGAGGGGGGTGTTTTTCTGAATACTATTATAATTTTGAATACTGAAGTTCTTACTCTGAACTTTAGTAGTAAACAAACGTTATAGATAATAGCAAAATTATCTTAAATTGACCAAATTCAAATTCAACATATGTCTGATTGACATTATTTTTTTAACTTTAAATGCTTGTCAACAAGCTTCAGAAGTCATTCACAAGATTCTAAAATACGTTCCTTAAATTTAATTTAAACTGGCAGCTACATTTTAAAATGGTTAACAAAATTATTTACTGACTCTTTTAAGAAAATTTGTAAACCCGCAAAACATTTTAAATGCATCAACGTGTCTTTATTTTTTCTATGTTCAGATTGTAGTTTCAATTCCCTCAAGATAACTTCTCTTTTCAAATGTATTTCCTATTTTTCAATTTCTCATCCCATTTTCCAGTTGTACACAGGGAACAAGGGAATGCCTAGATTTACGTCTTTAGTACTTTCATGACAATTCTACCGCAAATGTACTATCAAAACAATTCCGGAAATGTTGGACCAACTATTAAGTATTTGATTATTATTATTGTTACCGAATATAGTTTATAACAGTAAAAGTTCGGTGTGCTACTAAATGAGACCTTCTATTTAATATATAATCCAATCGAGTAAATTTGCCAACATTGTTTGGTGTTTCCGAATCCTGATTCGTAGGTACTATCTTCTCCTAAAAATGTTGACGACATTTTCACAGAAAACTTTTTTGTTTTTGTAAATTTATTAAAAATAGATAAAATAAAGTATGCTCATTTTTTAAAGAAAAACTACTGACGAAGAACAAACTCCTTGAAAAAATATAGGATTTTGTAATTTAACAGTTTATTTTTTTACATGAAAACGTTTTGTTTGTAATTAGAACCTATTAACATTTATGGTTTTTAATTCATGCGGTTGTCAAACGTACATAAACTTAGCATGATTGGATTTTTTTTGATTATATAAATTATAGTGTTAAATCATTAATTGGGACTTTTTTCAAATTCAAACATAACAATTAAAACACTTTTAGACAATTATATATATTAAAACACTCTATTGTCTGAAGTAAAAACAAACATTAATGTTTTGCATTATTGCAAGACAGCCGTCAGTCAACTGGCGGTAGGCCATGCCAGAAACTTATTCGAGCTTTCCACTTTAGTTATCAAATAAAAATAATAAAATCAAATCACTGATTTATCAAACATTTATGTTTGCACAATCTTATTAGCGCTAAATAATGCATTTAAATTATGTTAATATATTTATTTCCATTGTTTTTTTAGATTTATTTACTATCATCGACAAAAAAAATTGACGCACGACAACGGAATTAACAGAATTAATGTTGAAAACAAACTGGTTGAGGAAATAGTTTCTAAGATTGAGGGCCAATTAATATTACGTTCATTTGCTATTGATTATAAAAACGATATTATATACTGGTTAAGTGGAAAATCTAAAGAGATTATTCAAAAACATCAAATCCATGGGACTGAAGGAAATATAATTGTCGGAAAAGGTCAATTGATTAAATACACTAACTTATTCCTACTTGGTAAGACAGCAAATACTTCATTTGCAATTTAAAATAGTTTCAAACAGTAATATGCAATCATACGTAATTACCTTCTGGACAAATTTAAATCATTTAGGAAAATCAGAAGGATATCACTGGAGGTATACAATCATCAGCTAGATAAACATCTATCGCTTAATAGCTCCTCTAATATACCTTGTAAATGCGTGAAAGGAAATAACTGTTTTAAAATCTTAAAATAAGATGAATCAAGAACATTAGGTGATAATGGTGATAAAATATTAACAGAAAATAATAATGAAGATTTAATTGCTGTTAAAATAAACAATAACAAATCAATGTTTTATACAGTCATTTAACTTGTTTTTGATGAACAATAAGTTATTGTGGTTTAAATTTTAAATTGAATACTTTTGTAGTAAAAACAGCACGGTAGGTTTTTGTACTATAAATACCATGTAATGTTGAATAAGTAAATTGTAGTATTAAGCTGGTTTTTTTAATTTTGCATTTCTTTTATACCTTTTACGAATTGCAAATTCTTGCAGCTTACTATTTACGTAAAGTAACTGGAGGTATGTTACACTACACATATATTCCTAAGCAATTTTTGATCAATCATAATATTATAGTTTCTTGTTTTCTTAGGTTAAAACATGTATCTAAGTTGTGCGTAGACATTAAAATAAAACAATTAATCTAAATTCGATTTACTTTAGGTAATTATTTATACACAACGGGAACAAGAGGTGAATTCGGAAGATTACACATTGAAGATGAAGTTGGATATCTTTTTGACAACGTTAATAATCAAATTTTCTTGATAACTGGAAAGTCTTCTAAACCAATTCGAAGTAAAATCACATTTTTTTAAAGATAGATAAAGTAGAAAAATGTTATGATAATTTTTTTTATTTCAGTTTTTAAGTCGTTGAATTAATATACTTTAAACGAACTAACTTTGATCAATCAAAAAGAGAAAAACAAATGCGAATCCTAATAAGTGACGATTATAAATATCTTAAATAATTATGTACGAAGCATATGCCTTTCAAATACCTACAATTTATTTCATTTCGTCTTAATTGTTAAGTTAGACAATTTACAAGTATTGTCATCATTGGACTCTTGGTGAAATGAAGTACGTAAACATATTTTCACTATCATGTACATTGAATTTTGGATGTTAAAATCATAAAACGGATTATTTATACACTATTGTTAAAGATTGTTG